>JAVJIF010014262.1:0-140116 GCA_038442645.1 Agave tequilana
AATACTGATATTTTTTTCTATTGACATTGCAGAAAGAAAGGTTATTACAGATTTTTGAAATTGATTTCAATAAACTAATGAAAAAAATAAATATAAAATACACAAGATGCCCCCAACAAGCAAACAGGTATTTAATTTTTTGGTGACGTTTACTTATCATATTTTCTACTTTTTTGAGTACAGAAATTTAATTAAATTAATGATTACTCTGTACAATTTTCAGTATTGATTGCGCTGTATATGTATGCAGTACATGAAAAGTATAGCATTTGGTAGTCCATCAGCTATTGATACTGTTACGGCTGCGATGTACAGAGACTAAGAAGTGAGCTTGCAAACATGATACTTGCAGCTAGAGAGAAAAGTTGAGATGAAGAAACAGAAATTATAAGAAGAATGGTATTGAAGACTGACAGTGGACAATTCATTGATGTACCTCAATTTATTTATAAATGTAAAAATAAATGCAATTCATGATCTGTTGTTTTATTAAATTAAATTTATAAACATTTTTATACATTTATTTATTATAAAAATCCATTGAGATTTCTTTATTTCCAATCTACTTCTGTTACACAGTGCAATTTACTAATTCATATTGATATTAGAAACAAATATGAGTTCAGAAGTTGTATTGTGACCAAAGTCGCAATCATGACCTGTTTTGAGTTACATCGTTTTTTATATTGTGATACTGTAATCGAGAGAGAGCGATCTCGGTCGCAGTTACTGAATCATTATTAGTTCCTAATGCGACTGTGGTCGCACTTCCATAATCAGGAGACCAAAGTTTTTGTACACATAGCCCTTTATATATGTTTTAATTTAATTAACTTCATTAATTTATGTTATCGTAAACATAATCCTCCCTGCATTTTTACCATAAGATATTAAAACAATAATAATCTTCACATGTTCAAGGTACAAAGAACTTGATGTAAGACTTGTTGTGTTAACTTTTAACTGTTTTTTTGAGAACTGAACAGTCACCTGGAAAGTATACAATTTATGGGAAAAGGGCAGAAAATAAATTTGGGACATGTTCACGTCGTTTGAGAGCTTAAACCTTTGAAATTCCGGGATTAAAAATATATAAAGGGTCATCATTAAAGGATTATAAACCTACTAAATAGGTTTGCTCAAATTCGTTACTTTCAATATTAAGAAACAGATTCAAAAATGTCTTCTCCACCGTCTTCACCGGAAAGAAGCCAATCATCTAATGATAATTGGATGTATAGTTCTGAATCGATCCCTCGCTACGGGTCAGAGGATGAGCTTGATACAGACGACCCATTCTGGGAGTTCATTGATGAACCAAAATACTGCCATGAAGAGGAAGAAAGCGAAGAGGAGATTGTTGGTAAAGAGGTAGAAGAGACAGAAAGCGATACGTAAGACGAACATAGTCATAATATTGAGGACGAATCTGATTATGATGGTGATGACGAGAACGAGTAGATTAGAACTTTAAAATTTATATTTCGATTTTTTATAAATATATAAGCCTGTTTTCTAATGTTAATTATGTGAATTATAATTTTTACTACTTAATCTTGGTTGAAATGTTGTACCTTTGTCACAAATTTTATTAATGTGGTAGATCGAAATGGATATTAAAAATAAAATATATATATATATCGTCAGCCAACTACGACTCTGGTCGCAGTCATGAAAACTGGTGTAGACATCCAGACAGAACGTTCAAATGGGCAAATATGAACATGCGATCATGATCGAAGTGTTACTTTATGTTCAGTGGACTGAAGCACAACATAGGGCGAAAATGTCGAAATGGATGTTAAAAATAAAAAAATATATATCGTCAGCCAACTGCGACTCTGGTCGCAGTCATGAAACTGGTGTAGACATCCAGACAGAACGTTCAAATGGGCAAATATGAACATGCGATCATGGGCGCGGTATTTTTATGTTCAGTGGACTAAAGCACAACATAGGGTGAAAATGTCGAAATGGATGTTAAAAATAAATGAAAAAGGGAACGCTGCGACTATCGTCAAAAACAGAAAAAAATAACGTTAGCCAACTGCGACTCTGGTCGCAGTGATGGAACTGTTGTAGATAACGAGAAAGTCAATATTCAAATGTGCAAATATAGATGCGACCATGATCGCAGTGTTACTTTATGTTCAGTGGAATAAAAGAATATAGGGCAAAATTGTCAAAATTATATTTGTGCAAAAAAATTTTAACTATATTCAGATGTTATAATAATATACCAAGAGACGGGGGCAATTTTAAAAGCAACAAACCAATTTCCCGGTATAGAAGCACTGCGACCACGGTCGCAATTATCCCCATACACTGCTTATATTGCGACCAAAGTCGCTGTCTACGTTAAAGTAACTAAAGGTAAACTATATAGGCCAAGTTTGTAACAGTGAAACTCTAAAGTACAACTACTTACAAAAAAGTACAGTAGAAGTCAAAAATGATATTAAAAATTGCTTATAATGACACGCCAGTGGCAGCATGCGACATGAATCCTCTGCACTGTGCGACCCTGGTCGCAGTTCATGACTGAAACTGTCAAAATGAACACTTTATTCCTTCTAGGTGGACGCAACCCGAACCTACTTCTTCTGCATTAAAAAGGAAAAGTAAGAATTTTAAACATAAATCATTAGAAAAAAGTGTATAACAGGTTTAATTTAATACCAGTAATGGACAACCGGTCCTGTAATGGCCCAGCTCTTAACAGTTACCACATCTTCGATGCTTCACTTCCTTCTGATATAGAGAATCTTCAAAACCAGACTTAAGCCTGGATGTAGCTCTAGGCCTCCCCTTAGTTGGTACAGGACCAATTGGATCACGTATATTCAATTCTTCACCATCTCGCAGAACGACGACGGATCCACTAAACCAATAGTAGTTTTAGACTATGATGAATGATAATTGCTGACATGGCTTTGTATTCACTAGTGGTTTCTCAGCAAATCTTCCAAAACTGCGTCCAACTTTGAAAGATGGATATCAGAATCGGTGACCATCTCAAGAATTGCATTAAATTTTGAACGAAGTGTCCACAATCTAGCCGTCGTGGAGTGCCTTGACTGGGAAAAGGCCTGATGCCATTTTCAATTGCAACATTTTTTGTAACGAGCATCCAACCTCTATCTCTGAAGTATATATGATTCTGATATATGTGTAACGTGATTGCGTCACAAAATACACAAAATATATACAAAGGATACCCTCTGTTTCAAATAATGAGCAACTACAAGACACTTGAAGTTTCTCAAGCTTCTCATAACTGACCTTTTCCCAGCTGTCTTTTAATTCTGAAAAATCACCAACAAGATATATTGATCCAGTTCTGTCGTGTTCCAACTCTTCTAAAAAAAATGTCGTTATAACTGCCCATTCCTTTGGAACAACTGAAAAATCTTCAGGGTATACAACTTCAAAACCTGTATCTCATATGGATTCGATATACAGTTGGCACAGAATTCAAACCCCAAAAATCTTGTTGAGATTCAGAACTACGACGGGCAGCAACAGCTTTATCATATTGGTGCACAAATTCTACTAGTTTCTATTTGCATTAATAAAACCATCAAAGAAAGAATTAATACTCTCGGACCTCTGGCTGGTTGTCATTCCAACACAGAAAAAATCCTTGAGATGTGCATTAACCCAGTGTCCACGCAGTCTGTGTATCTTCAACAACCAACTGTCTTCTTCTTCTTCTAAATGATATTTTCATTCATCAAACGCCATCGCTCCTCGCATGTGCTTATATCACGGGAGGTGTACAATGATGGAATTCAGAGACTATATCTTCTCCATACTTGTTTGTCATCGGGATTTGTATCTCGGCAATATTTTCCGTACATGCCAGAAACAGTACCGGTGCCGAGTAGTTGGAAAAAACCATCTTGATGGCATCACCAATCTGGGCATCCTGATCAGTAATAATCAACTTCGGTGCAACTCCATGCATGCACTTTAGCCATTTTTGGAATAGCCACACAAAGGTATCCCTCTGCTCATTAGCAAGTAATGCACAGCCAAACAAAATTGACTACCGATGATGATTTACTCCAATGAATGGAGCAAATGGCAAGCTTAAGTGATTAGTCCTGTATGTTGTGTCAAAAACGATCACATCACAAAACCTCAAATACGAGAAAATAGCTCTTCCATCAGCCTAAAAAATGCTTCTAAGTGTGCCCGCATTATCAACTTCACTTACAAAGAAAAAATTCTGGATCGGTCTCGGCTTTCTCTGGAAATATTTGATGATCGCAATAAACTCATGGTCAATGTTATTTCTACGTTGACGAGTAAAATCAATAACTTGTTGCGGGCTTACTTCTTCACAACTTCTCCCTGGCTCATTGCATTCACAACACGGGAAATATTTGAAGGGCGCATTCCCACATCAACCAAATTGCTCATAATGCTTCTGTAATCTTCGATCGATGAGTCTGGTGAGAGTAATGGTGATGTGAAGGTTCACCTAGAGGGGAGGTGAATAGGTGATGGCTAATCTAATGGTCACTTAATGCCAAATGATGCGGAAGCTAAAAACAATTATGACCTAATACAAACTTTTACACTAAACACAACGTATAACACAAGAGTGTTGTCGAATTCCCCGTGAAGGGCTCTGGACAAACTCCTCTAGATTCCCTTGAATAGGTTGAGGTGCCGCGTTGGCTCTCTTGGTTGAATACAAGTGTTAGCAAACAATCCCAAGCAAGTATATCAATTTAAGCACAATATATCAAGCATGTAAATGTAAAGACAATAATTGAATGCAAGATATAAACAAGTAAGGGGGGAGAGAGAGAGAGAGAGAGAAGGCAATCGCAAACACAAGGGTATGTTTCGAGGTTCGAGCACACTTGCTCTACATCCCCGCCTTCGACACACGAAGGATTTCCACTATGCAAGATCCCAATGGATCTCTCCTTGGTGCCGCAACACCTACAAGCCCTCGGACTCCCTAGTCCCGTACACACGCAAGCCCACCGGCTCGCCGAGGCCGCACCTCAAACCACGAGTTCACACAAGAACTCTAAACCACCACGAGCACACTTGCCCGTCTCCTCAAAGTACAAAGATGAAATCTTGGTGATCTAAAACACTTTGATCACCAATTACAAAACTCTCACAATACAATCCTATAGATAGATAAGGCAATGGATAGCTCAAGTGATTGTGAGAAAAGCAAGGATTGAATCTATGGTAAAAAACTCAAGAAATCACTTTTACACTCTTGATAAATTCTTCCCTTTAGATTGGAAGTATTTGCACTCAAATATGTGGAGAAAACTCTTTAATGGAGTGGAAAAACTGGCTCAAAGCCCTCCTAAAATCTTATATCAAAACAATGACCAAAACCCCAAATTTATAGGCCAGAAAATATAGCCGTTGGGGTCTGTCAGGCCTGCCGGTCGACCCGCCGGTCGACCCCCAACGGTCAAAAATCCGACCGTTGAAGCCTGCCGGTCGACCCAAAAGAACAGAGAGCAGTCCTGCCGGTCGACCCAAAAGAACAGAGAGCACTGCTCTCAGTTCCAGTCGACCCGCTCTCAGTTCCGGTCGACCCGCCGGTCGACCCGCCCACTGAACTGCCAGACGTGCACGGCTTTGTGCACGTCGGTCGACCTTGCGGTCGACCTGCCCTTGGTTCCGGTCGACCCGCCCGGTCGACCTGTAAGCCAATTCTAGGTCAGCACTTGGGAGAAAAGTGTTGGTCTTTTGGCTTTCATAAAAATCCCATAAAATACATAAAAATCTACAAAAATAGTTTAACCAATATACTTTGATATACAAACATGCTTGCACAAAATCAAGGCATGTTAAAAAGATTTGGACTATTTTTGTAATATGAAAATATTTGACTCATGTGAAAACTTGTATTTTCCAAAAAACTTATTTTCAAAAACTCTTCATCAAATACAAAAACAAGATATACTTTTAAAGCATAGTGTGTATGGATATGATCCACTACACAATCAAGATGAAATATCTATGTTTTGGCATTAAGTATAAATTTGGTTTTGGTTCAAAGATGTAAACATGAATATCAAAAACCAAATAGTATTTGTCACAAAGAAAAATCTTTTCTAAACTAAAAAATCTTTTATGAAAACAATTCTATCAAGAGTGTGTGTGTATATGTACTTGAGCAATCCACCAACTACTCTATCCTTTACATTTTAACTAAAAACAAAAATCTTATACCTAGACACAAGTCTTGATCTTGAAGCCTTCCCTTGAAGTCTTCTCATCATCTTGACTTGGTCCAAATGCAATCCAACGAGCTCGACTATTGATGTGGTCTTGATGCATAGGCTCATGAATCAACCGGTGCTAGCTTCAAAATATGTCTTTAAATCCTTTGTTGAAGCTCCACACCTACTAAGATCTTGATAACAAATCTGTCACTAATTAAACACAAGATCATTAGTACTATAACTACATGAGTTGATCATCATCAAAACTAGAGTGATGGGCCTTTGGGCCAACAATCTCCCCCTTTTTGATGATGATAAAATTCATGAAGTTATATATGCATGGATTAAAGTAAAACTTCAAGGAAGCTCCCCCTTAACTCATGCATAGTAAATAAACAAATAGATATAGCAATGAAGCACATAACTATGTATGCAATGTATGGAGATAAAACATGAAATCTTTTTTCTCCTAGTTGCAATACAAAACATATATGCATAACTAACAAGGAAAGACAAATACTTCTCCCCCTTAAGCAATGAAAACATGCATATAAATCATATAAACTCAAATACTTCTCCCCCTTTTGTCACTCATCAACAAAGGGTTCAAAGTAAAATCAAACAAATTTTTCTCCCCCTTTGTCTTAAACAAAAAGATCAAGAAGGGGTTAATACAAATCAATCAATAAGGATTTATATGCGATATACATTCATGAAGAGGAAGACGCTAAGTTAGCTTCCCTACACATATGCATTACATGAAGAAGGGATGACAAGCCCTAACTCACATAAAACATATATGTAATGTATAAGAGGAGATGTGAAGCTCCCCCTACACACGTATATCATATAAAGAAGAGTTGTCAAGCTCCTCAATTTATAATATACTCAACATGAATCTATATGTAGAAGAGATGTTAAGCTCTCCTTGCATATAGGAAATACAAATCAAAAATTTTGAATTTTTTCTTTATCAAAACAAATTTTGAATTTTCTCAACAAAACAAATCTTGAGAATTTTTTCTTAAAATTTTCATTTTCTTATCAGAAACAACTTTGTGCTTTAAACAAGTGAACACCAAAAGAAAGTTAAGCACATGACAATCATATATATGTATGAAAAAAAAATATACCAATTGAAATTGATACATATAGAATTTGAAAGCATTCATACATATAATCAAAATATGAGTATATAAAAATCATATTGATACCAATTGAAAATATCCAATGATACCAATTGAAGAGTAAGCTTATCATATACTCTACCATATGAAGAATTTGCACTAGTTAATATGAAAATATTTTAAAACTAGTACGAAATCCTTCAAGCAAGGAATAAAGCAAAAATGTCAATTAATCTCAATATTCCTTTAAATCATCACACATTTTTTATTAAAAAATTTATATTTCAAGATAATGTATGTTTTGATAACACAATAAGTATACATACATATCTCTTAAACATAATTGAGTCCATATAAATAGATTTGCATTAAAGGCAAATGACTCAAGAGGTATACATGTATATCTTAAAGTTTGGCAAAATACACATATACATGAAAAGAAAACACATGATCATAAATCAAATTCAAAAAGTGGGAATACAAGTTTAAAAATGTATGTATCATCAAAAACTAAGCAATACAAGCACATTTCATGGGTTCAAATAAGCATTCAAGCACAAATATAAATAGATTTATTTGTGGCCCACAATATGTTCAAGTATAAATCCTAGTGTTGATAAAACTAACATTTAAACTAATATTCAAATACATGAAGCATCAAATCTTTTAGATCACAAAAGAATTTCATATAATTGAAATAAAGTAGGATCATGTGGATAATCTTATAAATTAATAGAAGAATAGATAACTAGTTTAAATTGATTTTGAATAACTAGTTAAAGATCCTTCAAATAACATCGAATCATATATTTTTCATAAAACATAACTAGATACACAAAAATTTCAGCACTCATGGTCTATAAAGCTCAAAAATGATTTTAACAAAAGTGTGAGTGTTAAACGATCATGTAACTAGTATTTTTATGAAAATAGTCATTGAAGCTCAAAAAGATCATAAGTCACATTTTTTAACAATTCAACTCAAAATCATTTTTCATAAAATCAATAAACTTCTAGGTATATGTATGATTTATCTAAATCTAACAATATGCATACATATCCCAAATATAAAAGAGTCTATTAATGATGTTTGCATTAAGGCAAGAGACTCACGGGTATACATGTATATTTATTAGTTTTGAATTTAGAATACATATACATGAAGTAAATCACTAAAATAGGCAAAACATGTATAAAGAGAATCATCAAAACTAGTCTATACATATGCATATAGTGGATACAAATGAGCATGAAGTTCAAATATATATAAGTCAATTGTAGTTCACTATTCATATATGTATAAATGCAAGTTTGACACATTCTACATCTAAGCATGTAAATACCACATGAAGCGCATTAAATCATAAAACATGATCATGCTATGAATATTATGAATGAACAAGTATGATCATAAAAAATAGGAGTTTAGAGATTGTTACCAACTCCAAAACTCCAAACTTGGTTGTCTTTCCCACCAAAACCTCCTTGATAGCGGTGCTCCAAATATGTGTCCCTTTAGTTCAAGTACACCCACCATCAAGGCACCAAATCTCTCACGTCTTGAGAGATCCCTCACCTACATCAAAAACATGGGGTGGGGGTTTTGGTACCCATATTTTCTTGGGTCCTTTGGGATTAGTCTTGTAAGGAACCCAAAATCTTTTATTAGCAAAATTTATAGAATTAATCTTATCATAACAAAACTTTGCTAAATGGCCTTTGCGGCCACAATGTGTACACTTGTACACCTTAGTATGCTTATGAGTGTGATTGTGATCGTGGCGTGCAACATAAGCAAATGCATGATGAGAGTGATGTGCATGAACATGAGGAGTTTGTTTCTTTGCAAACAAGGACTCCAACCTAGTATGGTTAAATGCACACGAGTTCAAAGTTGAACTCAAACTATCTATTTTATTTTTCAAATTCTTAATCTCACTATCATCAATGGTAGCATGTAAAGAGTAGTGAGAAATAAAATCATTTTTCTTCTTTTTAGAAACATTTTCTTTTTCCTTTTCTTTTTCAAAAATTTTCTTCTTCAAAGAGTTGTTTTCTTTTAAAACAATTTCCTTTTGAGTTTCCACCAAAATAATTTTATCTTTCAAAATAGTGTTTCATTCACATAAATCATTTAACGTAGACATGAGGGAAACATTTTCATTTTTCAAAAACTCATTTTCTTTTTCTAAGCATGCAATGTTAGATTTAAATGAATCTTGTTCTATATGCATGCAAGCATTGTTCTTTTTCAAATTTTTATTTTCTTTCTTAATCATATCATACTTTTCAAGAAATAGATGAAAAAAAGTAGATAGCTCATCATATGACATGTCTACATCCTCATCCTCGGATTCGGTAGTTACCTCAAGGGGGTTATCCCCTTGGACATATAGCACACGTTGGAGGTGTCGCTTCCAACGTCCGAATCACTCCCGGCATAATATAGATCCTTTTCGTCAAGAGAGGTGATGATGTTCTAAGCTACAAAAGCCGATTCAACATTAGAAACCCTAGATAAATAATCATCATTTAGGATTGATTTAAGAGCATGAAGGGCTTTTGAGTTAGCCTCAATGTACTTGCTATTATTAATATATGCATCATTAGTAGTAGCAAGATAAACATGAATACCTAAGGCTTTGAGGTACAATTACATCTTAACTTTCCAAATTTGGATGTTAAGAATGTCAAAAGTGGGTGGTGACATGAAGTCCATGGTGTGTGTACAAATATAGTGATTAGCCTAAAAATGAGGATCTTTAACTCTAGGTGTTAGACCCAAATCAGAGTACCAAGCTCTGATATCAATTGAAGGTTCACCTAGGGGGGGTGAATAGGTGATGGCTAATCTAATGGTCACTTAATGCCAAATGATGCGGAAGCTAAAAATAATTATGACCTAATACAAACTTTTACACTAAACACCACGTATAACACAAGAGTGTTTCCGAATTCCCCGTGAAGTGTTGTGCTCGGAGACAACAACCCTTAGAAGATCCAACCTGATCTCAATCACCAAGAACAATGAAAACAAACTAGAAGAACAGCCAATCGCAAAAAACCAGATCTAACGAGGTTCGGCCAACTTGCCTACGTCCTCGGGGCAATTCACGGAGAGAGTTTTCTTTATGGAAGATGGATTACAATAGCTCTGAATCTCTATCAACACAAGAGAGACCGCAGCTATACTTTTATCAGCACTCTTACCCTAGAAAATTACAACCAGGGCTTAAATACATAACTTCCCGAAACAACAGATTTCGCCCAAAACCCGACTGTCGGTCGACCGGCCGGTCGACCGACTCCCTCTTACGGTCGACCGAGCCGGTCGACCGAAACAAACAGAGAGTTGGGTTGCTTACAGAGACCCTTTTCGGTCGACCGGTCCGGTCGACCGACGCAACCAAGACCCTCTTCGGTCGACCGGTCCGGTCGACCGACGAAACCTGGGAGCACCTGTGCACTTCGTGCACGTCGGTCGACCGGACCGGTCGACCGACCACTGTCTTTTCTGCTGCTGCTTCGTTTTTTTTTTTTTTTTTTTTTTTGCCTGCTGTTACGTCGCCTTTCGTCGTAGACTCCTTGGCAGTCTTCAACAGCACCTGGCATGACTTCACTTCCTCTACTGTACTCTCTCCTCCAACAATTCTCCACCTCGGTGAAGATTGTTAAATCTGAGCCGAACACCGACTCGAAAGCGGCTGCACCAATCTGGTTGCCTACGTACCCCTTGCCCAAGGGATCAAGCCATCCGTAGTTCATCCACATGAGCTTCAGCAAGCTCAATTCACCTGAAGAATCTGGAGCAAGTCTTTGCAGTGTGCAAACTTTACTCCCGACACCACCTTTGTAAGCATATCGGCGGATTCTCCGAAGTATGAATCTTCAATAAATTGATGTCATCTTCCTCCAGAATCTCCTGAACAAAGTGATACCTGACATCGATGTGCTTCGTCCTTGCGTGGTAGACTTGGTTCCTTGCCAAATAAATGGCACTCATACTGTCACAGTGTATCTTCAAGATCTCCTGTTCCACTCCCAAGTCATCTAGCAATCCCTGAAGCCAAATCGCCTCCTTCATGGCCTCGGTCAAGGCCATATACTCTGCCTCTGTAGTCGACAATGCGACTGTGGACTGAAGTGTGGAGCGCCAACTCACCGGTGCCTGCGAGAATGTGAATACATACCCCGTCGTCGACCGGCGTTTGTCAAGATCACCTGCATAGTCCGAATCCACGTACCCTATGCATTCTTGCTTCCCAGTGTTGTCCTTCTCAAACACGAGGCCTACATCAACTGTACCCTTGATGTACCTCAGGATCCACTTCACTGCTTCCCAATGACCCTGACCTGGATCATGCATATATCTGCTAACCATGGAAACTGCCTGTGATAGATCCGGCCTTGTACACACCATTGCATACATCAAGCTTCCCACTGCATTGGCATATGGTACATGAGTCATATGTTCACGCTCCTGAACACTCCTTGGAGACATCTTCGCTGACAACTTGAAGTGCGGCGCCATTGGTGTACTTACAGTCTTTGTATCTTTCCCGATATTAAATCTCTGCAGTACCTTCTCCAGATAGCCCTTCTGAGTCAAGCTAATCCTGCCAGCTTCTCTGTCCCTTGTGATCTCCATACCCAATACTTTCCTTGCTTCCCCCAGGTCCTTCATCTCGAACTCAGACGATAAAGTCTTCTTCAGAGAATCAATTGCAGATCTTGACCTAGAAGCAATTAGCATATCATCTACGTAAAGTAGTAGATAGACATACTCACCAGATGATAACTTGTTGTAGTACACACATGGATCATAATGGCTTCTTGTGTACTTCTTCTTCCTGATGAAGCTGTCAAATCGCTTGTACCATTGTCTTGGAGACTGCTTCAAACCGTACAGTGATTTCTTCAGCTTGCATACCAACTCCTCTTTCCCTGCAGTTTTGTAACCTGTGGGCTGGGTCATGTAGATCTCCTCCTCAAGATCGCCGTGGAGAAAGGCGGTCTTCACATCAAGTTGGTCAAGGTCCAACTCGTTCTGTGCCGCCAAGGCCAATAGGATCCGAATAGACGAGTGTTTTACAACTGGGGAGAACACCTCGTTGTAGTCGATCCCTTCTCTCTGTGCGTAGCCTTTAGCCACCAGCCTTGCCTTGTAGCGCACATTGTCTTCTTGGAGTGATCCCTGCTTCTTAGCAAATACCCACTTACACCCTATGGCTTTCTTCCCCTTGGGCAACTTGGTCAGTTCCCATGTGTTGTTCTTATAAAGAGACTGCATCTCTTCATTCATGGCCCCTTTCCATAACTCCGCTTCTGAACTGATTTCAGCTTCCTGAAAGTAGATGGAATGGCTTCTTCAACAACTGGAAGTGCATGTGCAATCACCATGTCTGTAGTGAGCCAGCCAGGTCTCCTAGTATTCCTCCTTGGTCTTCCAACTGCAGTGGATCTGGAACTTGATCACCAGTATCCATAACCTGTTCCTGATCCTCTTCAATAACCTCAGCATCTTCTTCTGCAATTTGATCACCTCCCTGTGTCACCTCAGGAATGATCCTCACAGATACTGAGTCTTCTAGAGATGGTGGATCTGCATCACTCTCCACCTGCTGCAATAGCTCCTTGGTCTTCTTAGTCTCCACCTGCTGAGAGACTGTAGGCTTCATCATCGAGGCCTCATCAAAAGTGACATCTCTGCTGATTATGAATTTGTTGTCCTGTTGGTCCCAGATCTTGAACCCCTTGGTTCCTTTCTTGAAGCCAACAAACACACCTTTCTTCGCTCTCGGATCCAATTTGTCTTCTTTTACGTGATAGTAGGCTGGACATCCAAATATCCTGAGCACATCATAATCTCCTGCAGCTTTACCAGACCAAACTTCAAGGGGAGTCTTTCCCCCTATTGCAGACGATGGCAACCTATTGACGAGATGGCATGCATACCCCAAAGCTTCAGCCCAGAACTTCTTTGGTAATCCTGCATTTGACAATATGCACCGAACCTTCTCTAGCAAAGTTCGGTTCATTCTTTCAGCCACCCCATTCTGTTGCGGAGTTTCCCTTACTGTGAAGTGCCTCTCTATGCCCTCATCAAGACATAGCTTCTGGAAAGGGTCTGACTTGTACTCTCCTCCGTTGTCAGAACGAAGGACCTTGACTTTTCTTCCTGTACTCCTTTCCTGATTAACCTTCCACTTCACAAACAATTCTAGGACTTCATTCTTGTGTCGCATGGTGTACACCCAGCACCGCCTAGAATAATCATCGATAAACGACACAAAGTAATGGGTTCCCCCTATTGATGCAGTCTTTGTGGGTCCCCATACGTCCGTGTGAACATAATCAAGAATGCCTTCGGTGCAGTGTGAAGCTGTATCAAACTTCACCTTTGTCTTCTTACCTATGATGCAATGTTCACACAGATCCAGTTTGCAGGTCTCTGCACCCTTCAGCAGCCCTTTCCTCACAAGAGCTTGCATAGATTTCTCCCCTGCATGTCCCAGCCTCATGTGCCATAGCCGGGTTAGATCTTCCTTCTGACTGGTCGAAGCTGCCACCTGCCCTGTCACTGTACTACCCTTCAAGTAATACAAATTATTCCTGCGGTTGGCCTTCAACACCACCATTGAGCCCTTCGTCATTTGAAGAACACCTTCTTTAATAGATACTCCGAGCCCTAATGATTCCAAAACACCCACTGAGATCAAGTTCCTCTTCAGCTGAGGGACATATCTCACTTCCTTCAGCTCCCTTACCATCCCGTCGAACATCCTGATAGGAATTGTGCCTACACCCTCCATGATGCATGGATGATCATCGCCCATGACGACCGAACATCCCTCCAGCTTCTCAAGACTAGTAAACCAATCTCGATTAGGGCATACATGATATGTAGCACCTGTGTCCAGGATCCACTCGTTTTCCCCCGAGTAACCTACAACAGGAGTAGTAACTGAAAACGAGAATACCGAAGAATCTGAATCTGAATCCTCTGCCTGTGATTTATTGCTAGCAGCCTTTGTCACTCTTGCCAGATTTGCCTCAGATTTTGATTCTTCTTCTTCCCCTTGTACTTTGGACAGTCAACTTTCCAGTGCCCAAACTCTTTACAATACATGCACTGGTCTTTCTTAAGATCCCTTAAGCCCGGTCTTGACTTCGATCTTCCTCTCACCTCTTTGCCTTTCCTTGATGAGCTCCTGCCTCTTACCTCCAAAGCCTCTGCTGATGAACTAGATCTCCCAGAATGTTTCTCATTCTTCCTTTTCTCATAACTCATCAGTGCTGACGATATCTCATCATAGTTTAAGGTTTGCCTTCCATTTATGAATGTCATTGTAAATATTTCATACTCCTCCGGTGGAAGAGAGTTCAGAAGAATGACTGACTTGTCTTCCTCACTTATAATGGCATCCACATTTAGCAAATCCGTAAGAAGCTTTGTAAACCTGTTGAGGTGCTCATTTACTGTGCTTCCCCTCTGCATCCTGAACAAATACAGCTTGCTCTTAAGCTGCAGCCTTGACTCCACGCTCTTTGTCAGGTACTTCTTCTCGAGGGTATTCCACATATCCTTTGCTGACTTCTCATGTTGAACAGAATATTTGATATCTTGTGACAAACATGAGCGAATCAGGCCACATGCCGACCTGTTCATTTTTGCCCACTCATCATCAGTGGTAGTATCCTTCTTCTTCTCCAAAAGGAGCGTGTCCTCGAGGTTCTGTGCATTCAATGCATCCATAACCTCACACCTCCACATCCCGAAATTGTTAGTTCCATTGAACTTAACAACTTCAATCCTGGAGTTGTTCATTGTTTTAACAGACTTAGATTCCTCTGCCATTGAGATCCTTTCCTTGACCCTCTAACTATGCGGAAGATCAAATACTTGCAAAATAGATCTATTTCTGAGATAAAAAAGTGATTTTTACCTCTACCTTGAAACCCTAGCTTGAGTTTCTCACCAGATCTATTCCACCCCTGATTCAACGAGCCCTCCCTGCGTCCACCTGAGATCGACACACGATCTCCTTGAACACCAATGCCTCTGACCTAAGATCGACACACGATCTCCACCTGATCAGATCTGGAGCCCTTCGAATCTTCAGAATATCCTCTACCTTGAAACCCTAGCTTGAGTTTCTCACCAGATCTATTCCACCCCTGATTCAACGAGCCCTCCTGCGTCCACCTGAGATCGACACACGATCTCCTTGAACACCAATGCCTCTGACCTAAGATCGACACACGATCTCCACCTGATCAGATCTGGAGCCCTTCGAATCTTCAGAATATCCCAAGCGTAACCTGAACGCTCTGATACCAATTGTTGTGCTCGGAGACAACAACCCTTAGAAGATCCAACCTGATCTCAATCACCAAGAACAATGAAAACAAACTAGAAGAATAGCCAATCGCAAAAACCAGATCTAACGAGGTTCGGCCAACTTGCCTACGTCCTCGGGGCAATTCACGGAGAGAGTTCTTTATGGAAGATGGATTACAATAGCTCTGAATCTCTATCAACACAAGAGAGACCGCAGCTATACTTTTATCAGCACTCTTACCCTAGAAAATTACAACCAGGGCTTAAATACATAACTTCCCGAAACAACAGATTTCGCCCAAAACCCGACTGTCGGTCGACCGGCCGGTCGACCGACTCCCTCTTACGGTCGACCGAGCCGGTCGACCGAAACAAACAGAGAGTTGGGTTGCTTATAGAGACCCTTTTTCGGTCGACCGGTCCGGTCGACCGACGCAACCAAGACCCTCTTCGGTCGACCGGTCCGGTCGACCGACGAAACCTGGGAGCACCTGTGCACTTCGTGCACGTCGGTCGACCGGACCGGTCGACCGACCACTGTCTTTTCTGCTGCTGCTTCGTTTTTTTTTTTTTTTTTTTTTTTGCCTGCTGTTACGTCGCCTTTCGTCGTAGACTCCTTGGCAGTCTTCAACAGCACCTGGCATGACTTCACTTCCTCTACTGTACTCTCTCCTCCAACATGAAGGGCTCTGGACAAACTCCTCTAGATTCCCCTTGAATGGGTTGAGGTGCCGCGTTGGCTCTCTTGGTTGAATACAAGTGTTAGTAAATAATCCCAAGCAAGTATATCAATTTAAGCACAATATATCAAGCATGTAAATGTAAAGATAATAATGAATGCAAGATATAAACAAGTAAGGGGAGAGAGAGAGAAAAGGCAATCGCAAACACGAGGGTATGTTTCGAGATTCGAGCACACTTGCTCTACATCCCCGCCTTCGACACACGAAGGATTTCCACTATGCAAGATCCCAATGGATCTCTCCTTGGTGCCGCAACACCTACAAACCCTCGGACTCCCTAGTCCCGTACACACGCAAGCCCACCGGCTCGCCGAGGCCGTACCTCAAACCACGAGTTCACACAAGAACTCTAAACCACCACGAGCACACTTGCCCGTCTCCTCAAAGTACAAAGATGAAATCTTGGTGATCTAAAACACTTTGATCACCAATTACAAACTCTCACAACACAATCCTATAGATAGATAAGGCAATGGATAGCTCAAGTGATTGTGAGAAAAGCAAGGATTGAATCTATGGTGAAAAACTCAAGAAATCACTTTTACACTCTTGATAAATTGTTCCCTTTAGATTGGAAGTATTTGCACTCAAATATGTGGAGAAAACTCTTTTAATGGAGTGGGAAAAAACTGGCTCAAAGCTCTCCTAAAATCTTATATCAAAACAATGACCAAACCCCAAATTTATAGGCCAGAAAAATATAGCCGTAGGGGTCTGTCAGGCCTGCCGGTCGACCCGCCGGTCGACCCCCAACGGTCAAAAATCCGACCGTTGGAGCCTGCCGGTCTTCCGCCGGTCGACCCAAAAGAACAGAGAGCACTGCTCTCAGTTCCGGTCGACCCGCCGGTCGACCCGCCCACTGAACTGCCAGACGTGCACAGCTCTGTGCACGTCGGTCGACCTTGCGGTCGACCTGCCCTTGGTTCCGGTCGACCCGTAAGCCAATTCTGGGTCAGCACTTGGGGAGAAAAATGTTGGTCTTTTGACTTTCATAAAAATCCCATAAAATACATAAAATTCTACAAAAATAGTTTAACCAATATACTTTGATATACAAACATGCTTGCACAAAATCAAGGCATGTTATAAAAGATTTGGACTATTTTTGTAATATGAAAATATTTGGCTCATGTGAAAACTTGTATTTTTCAAAAAACTTATTTTCAAAAACTCTTCATCAAATACAAAAACAAGATATACTTTTAAAGCATAGTGTGTATGGATATGATCCACTACACAATCAAGATGAAATATCTATGTTTTTGGCATTAAGTATAAACTTAGTTTTGGTTGAAAGATGTAAACATGAATATCAAAAACCAAATAGTATTTTGTCACAAAGAAAAATCTTTTCTAAACTAAAAAATCTTTTATGAAAACAATTCTATCAAGAGTGTGTGTGTATATGTACTTGAGCAATCCACCAACTACTCTATCCTTTACATTTTAACTAAAAATAAAAATCTTATACCTAGACACAAGTCTTGATCTTGAAGCCTTCCCTTGAAGTCTTCTCATCATCTTGACTTGGTCCAAATGCAATCCAACGAGCTCGACTATTGATGTGGTCTTGATGCATAGGCTCGTGAATCAACCGGTGCTAGCTTCAAAATATGTCTTTAAATCCTTTGTTGAAGCTCTACACCTACTAAGATCTTGATAACAAATCTGTCACTAATTAAACACAAGATCATTAGTACTATAACTACATGAGTTGATTATCATCAAAACTAGAGTGATGGGCCTTTGGGCCAACATGATGTACCTTATCCGGGCTTGACGATTCATGTGAATGAGAATCAACAAATTTGGTGACAACCCAATATCTTCTGTCAAATAAAAAACGAAGACGAACATGCATCTCAGTAGGACACGCTACTCTAGTGTCAATTCGATGATGCACTGTAAGCCCCTTTTGTCTTTTGTCATACAACTTCTTCACACCTTCCTTATTGCAGCAAAATTTTCTGCAAATAACTTCATGAGGAGGCCTCCGTGACTTATCTATTCCTTTTATTCTCACGCCAAAACATCTGTTCCTTGCATAAGAATTGTAGAAATTGTATGCTTCCACATCCGTGAAAAACTGTTTCCCTAAAAAAATATTTGAGCTTCCAGAGATTTCTCCATGTGCATTCAGATCCTACAAAAATAAATTGACGAACTACATAAATATAAATATTTTTTAAATATCACACGTCTGAACTTTAATTACTAAAATTGCGACCAAGGTCGCAGATGTAATGAAATCTATATAATTTCTTACTAAAAGACTGCGATCATAGTCGTAGTTTCCGTATGAGCAGATTTTTTAAAAATTGAATAATAACTGTGCAACTCTCTAATGTATATATAAAATGGATATAATTGATATAGAAAAGTGTAAGAATTATAACAAAAAGTAATCCGACTTAGGTCGCAGTTACAAAAATAGCTTTCACAGCGGAGATTATTTTCAAATCAAATTGCGACCATGGTCAAAGTTCTTAAACTTTAGAACAAGTGATTATTCTGTTCTGTAAAACGAATTATAGGTCGCAGTACTATATACGCTACAGAGAAAGATTCTACATTTAAGAAATGGCGGGAAAAAATTGACACAATAAAAACCTGTTGATCGACATGCAAAGATGTCAACCGTTCAATACTTTCAATATTCTGAGAGAAAGTTGAACTAGATGATATATCCTCCATATTTAGATCGGGAGATAGAGATCGCTTACGACTGCGACCAGAATTTGCAGGGGAGTAGACTGCTCCGACGTCGACATTAAATAAAAAGGATAAAAAACTACTCTGAAAATCGATATTTTCAAAGAAAACTTTATCGCACGTTAGAAAAGGAGAACCTAAATCTGACAAAGAGCGGTAAAAAAATAGGGGAAAAAATAATAATAAACAATAACTTAAATCTTATAAAGAGAGGTAAAAGGGGGGGAAATAATAATAAACAATAACCTAAATCTGACAACGAGCGGTCAAAAATTTGGGGGGTGGGAAAATAATAATAAACAATAACGGAGCGAGTAGCTTTTACTAAGGGTATTTCGTAATTTAACTTGTTCCTATAAGCGGGGCGCAAGTTAGTGGGGTGACAAATATTGAGCCACGTCACTGCAGGCTGAGAGAGTCTCTCAGCAGTCGGCTGATATACATTTCTCTATATATATATATATATATATATATGTGTGTGTGTGTGTGTGTGTGTGTGTGTGTGTGTTTGTGTGTGTGTGTAGAGAGAGAGAGAGAGAGAGCGAGAGAGAAATGTACCTCAGTCGCCGGCTGAGAGACTCTCTCAACTGGCGGCGACATAGCTGATATCAACCACAGATCCTGATCGTATTGCTACTATGATCGCAATATTTTTGCGAGGACTGCTACCATGATCGCAATATTTTGTTAGGTCTACTACCGCGATCGTCATATTTTTGTAAGGACTATGAGCCTGGTCGCAGTGTTTTGTGAGGACTATTACTATAGTCGCAGTGCTAATTAGACTAAGAATATTTGAAACTTTTTAGGACTGTGATCAGATCGCAGTGCGAACTGAGAGAGTTCTCTCAGCTAGTGACTGAGGTACAGATACCTCATATATATATATATATATATATATATATATATATATATATATATATATATATATATATATATATATATATATATATATATATATATAAAGCATTTCGCTACACCCCCATCTCAAATTGTAATTAGAAAAAATACTTAGCTTCATAATTTTGTTTGCTTCAGCCACCTTTTTTAAAGTAAGTATGTACGCTGACGTGTCAAGTGCTGAAGCACTCATCAACAGCAAAAGACGAAAATCTCCTTAAATAATCGCTTCAATAAAAGCACATCGCTTCGAAAATACTCTATTTCTAAGGACTGTGATCATAATCACAGTCCTCACAAAATAATCACAGTATAGAAGATTGCGACTATGATTGCTGTCCTCACAAAAATGTCTTATTTCTGAGGACTGCGACCATAATCGCAGTCTTCACAAATGATCATATAACCATATTTCTGAAGATTGCGATCATGATCGCAGTGCTCATAAAATGCATTATTTATGAAGAGTGCGATCATGATCGTAGTCCTCACAAAAATATCATGTTTTTGAATTTTTATATGATTGTAACCATCATCGCAGTCCTTTTATAAAGATTGTGATCATGATCGCAATATTCACTAAAACGTTCTATACGAGTCTTTATGAGGACTGTGATAATGATCGAAGTCATAAAATATGACTGCGATCATGGTGACAGTCCTCACAAAATGTCCTACTTTTGAAGTTTTGTGAGGATTTTAGTCATGATCGCAATCCTTATTTCTCCGTCAGTGCTCACAGAACTCATCGCGCGACGAATTACGCTGCGTCGGGGTCAAGTTTGAAGGGTGAGACACGTCAGGTGCAATGTAGAAGAGTAAAATAAGAAATGAAAATATATAAACAAGTGGTAGTTTGGAGGATTCAGTTTTTACTGACGTAAATGAGACTGTAACAAATTAAGTTATAACGCTTAATTTTTTTTCTTCTAATTATGAAGTAAAGGAGGTGAATGTTGCGAAATATTCTGATATCTATAAATGATTAAGACATATATATTTTTAAACTTGTTTTCATATTATATCCATTCATGGTCTCTTGCCGCCAAGTGAATTCCAGCCACTTGAACAAGAACCATGCGGTCCAATTCACGGATGGTGGCCCTACCATCTTTAACATGCGGTGGCAACGTACGGCTTTTCTCTAGAATACTTTGTCGACAGCTGAGGAACAAGCAGAATAAATATAATACTTTTCTATTGGCCTAATGTTGAGGACATCAGGGAGAATTTCTTTTTTTTTTTTTTTTTAATTTTTAATTTAGTCGGCCACTTGTGGCTTAAAACGCTGGAAACAAAAGGATTAATCTTTGAATTAAAATAGAATAAAATAACGTACAACTTGATCACACTCCCTTTGAGTGTGGGCAACGGGGGAAGGACGCAACATGCGCTTGCCTCCTCCTCAATCTTCAATTATCAAAATTAAACAAAAATAAAAAGAAAACTCAATTGCAACAAGTCGTTTTGTGTTTTATTTTTATTTTCCCCTTTGTTTTATTACAGTAAATTGTAAAAAGCTCTTTTTACCATGATAGTTTTGCTAAAATTTCTCTTATTCTAAAGAGATTTTGTAGATGAGTTTTTGTCAAAAATGCTGAGAGCTTGGTGCAAAAAATCTCAAAATAATTTAATAGAAAAGGATAATTATTTATACAACTTAATAGGCTGGAAGGATCTACAGTAAATAATTTCATAGCCTACAAAACTTGCTGCAATTTATCCTATTCTTTTTTATTAGCTCTGTTGTCTGTGCGCTTTCACACCCACTACTTTTATCCTTTGCATTTTCCTTGAGCACAGCATTGTAATATCTTATTAGCCAAGATAGTAAGCAAAAATAAATACAATATTGAAAGAGTAAGGGGAGAAAATACAGAAAACCAGAAGGCAAGTAACTACCACAAATATTTTCTCCCTAAAAAAATGTATAAATAATAATACATTATTATTCTAGTTTTCTTTCTTTTTTGAGATTTTTTTTAGAGGAAATATGGGCTTCAAACTCGAAATTATCATCCTCTTTTTATTTTTTTTCCCCTCTATATTAATAATAATAATATTATTATTATTACTATTATTTATTTGCAACAATCTTAGATAAGAATTCGAGCCGGTCGTTTCGAAACTTAATTCCACCTCGTCATCCTGATGTGTCTCAAATGTGTATAATTCAAACAAGCTCAATTTCCTCGCAAGACAAACATAAAAAAAATAAGAAATATAGTTAATATATTTAGAATTATTTATTTCCTTTAAAAGTTGATGAAAAACTACATTTTTTTCTTTCCACACTGTGAATCTCACATTCTTTTTTTTTTTTTCTTTCTTTCGACTGTTTGCTTGTTTGTTTGTTGTGAAAAACTGAAAAAAAATACAGTATAAAACTTGGACCGTTTTGCTCCGAAAACGAAAATGCACGAATATGTGACACAATGAGAGCTCACCTGACTTTATTTTTCAACAGCAAAACAGTCCTTTACGTGAAATTTATAAGAACTTTTCTTTTATTGACTTAAATCTGAATTATATATTTGACTTCAAAAAAGAAACGTCATCTCAGATGTCATTGACAAAGGTCCCTCTCATGATCTTCTTCTTTAACCATGGCCCGCCAAATTAAAATAGTCATCTTTCTCTATTTCATGAACATGGGACTTCCCAATTCTGGATATTAATAAGAAGCAAAAAGAAAATAAAACAGAGAAAATGCGCAAGAGATTTACCGACAAATTAATCAAACAACCATATCTTAAAAATTAAAAACATGCAATTTTCAAGATTTTTGTTGGCTAATATGCTAATATGTCTACATCCACCACTGTCAATTAATTAATCTTGTTTAAGACGAAACTAATTAATTAACCATCAAACCCATGAATGTGACTTCTTAGACTTCACCTACTGACAAATCGAGATCCCCATCCCAAAATATTACAACCATCAAACGCCGGAAATTCTCTTTTAATCCAAATAAACCCAACGCTAAAAGCGACAGATCTAAACCTTTATTTCACACAGCATTAATATACAATTCACATCAAACTAAATAAAATTTATTTCCCCTCTTTTAACCCGACTAAAACGAAAAAAAATTACAACCAACCCCCACCGTCAACCTACCGATCACGGCGCGATCCTTGGGGCCGCCACCGCCGCACCCGCCGCAGCGCCTCCGGCATCGGCGGCGGCGACGAGCTGGCTCTGCGCGAGCAGCGACCTGTAGATCTGGACGATCATCTTCTCGTCGTACTCCTTGAGCTGCGGCGACCGGCCGAACCCGTTGATGGTCTGGCAGCCGTACCCGAACCCGCCGGAGATCGCGCCGGAGTTCGCGAACCCCAGCATCATCCTGACGTAGGCGTCGCGGATCCGGGCAAAGATCCGCTTCGGGGAGAACCGGATACGCGAGAAGAGGCGGAGCCTGGGCGAGATCTTGATTCGCCAGAACTTCCCCCGCCGCCGCCCGCCGCCTCCGAGCTCGACTCTGCTCCTCCGAGGGCGGCGGTGACCAGACTCGCCGTCGAGACGCGCGTAGGCGTGGCGCTTCCAGTAGCCCTTGAGCCCTCCCTTGTAATTTTCCATCGATTTTTTTTTTGTTGAGATTTTTAGTGAAATGAGGCGGGGATTTATTACAAGAGGAAGGGCGAGGACAGGACAAAGCTCTCGCGTGAGTTGGGGTGCTTTTTATTAATGGGTGCTTTTTATTAATGGGGACCGGCCGGTGAGATCACCGGAAAATCTGGGCCGTTGACTGTCTGAGAGTGAGTGTGTGTTTGTCTGAATGGCATTAAATTTGGCGATGGGAAGAAAATGGTGGTGGTTGTTTGTTGATTTGTGAGAGACTGTGAGTTAGGGGTCAATGGAGTAACGCCTTAGTTGACACGTGTACACGGGCTCTTTCTGGGTGAATAAAGACACACGATTGTGGAGGTTTTTTTTTTTTTTTTTTTTTTGCTTTTTGCTTTTTTGCTTTTTTAATATTTATATTTATACTGAAATTTTTGTTATATTTACATTCATATAGAAAAAAATAATATGTGTTGTTGAACGTTGAACATGAAGCATGTTGATACCTTATATTCTGATTTCTTTGTCGCTGGTGATGAGATTTTGTTCTTTCTAAATATAATTAACAAATACTTTTAAAAATTTTGATCTCACTGAACAATAAAATATCAAGAGTGAATTGTTAAAAAAGTTCAAGTATTAATTACAACAAGTATTAATTACAACAAGATAACCAATATGCAAATAAAAGTTATAATGCAAGGCCTATATTGCATAGATACTTCGACGAGGGGAACCTTGTCTCTAGTACAAATATGATAATTTGATATTTTAATAATTTTTTTTTTGTTAGAAAATACTAGCTAATTGAAATTCGTATTTGACAATCATTGAGAGCAAAATCAAAGTCACATCAACAATCACATCACTCGAATTAGATATAACTAATATGTCTGCAACAAAATTTGAACACTTAAAAAACTCAAAACCGATCATGTAGCCACTCACACTGGTCGATATTCCAATAAATGATGACTGCATGTTTGAGCACGAGTTTTTCTTTCTCCAATTTGCTTCAGGGCTTTTCCTGTTTCTATATTAACAAAGACCGCTACATTCATTAAACAGAAGGCTTGAGGCAAAAGTGAAAGTGAAAGCTTTTTGGAACATAGATTATCTTGACTAAAAATGAAGAATATTCCTCTCCATTATAGGCTCAAAGTAGAATTAAGCGTCTGTTTGGTTATGATAATTGATCATAATTCGTAAGTCGTAATTGATAAATTCTTTTACAGTTATAATTGAGTTACATGCATGCATGTAAGTTTTACGGTGTTTGGTTGGTAATATAAAGTTGTAAATAAGAAAGTGTATGTTGTTTTATGGTGTTTGGCTGTCGTAAAGCGTAAGTGAAATAGTTGACCACAAAATTAACTATTAGTGATTTAAATTCTTTTAATATTGTAAATAAATACTAAAAATATTAAATACTAAAAAAATAATGTTAACATAAAAAATAATACAACTTTGCATAACCATAAAATTAACTGTAAGTGAGCTCTAAGTGAGTGGTAATTGGGTTGCAAGTGAGTGATAGTTTAGTTGAGTAGGTTTTATATGAATTACGGTCCAAACAAACGCCGTAATTGTGATTGGGTTGTAAGCCATTTACGAATTACGACCTTTTATGATTTTTTATGTTCAAACAAACAACCCTAGAATCAACTAACATGTATTCTTTTGGTATATTAAAGAAAATCCTATATATTATCGAATTTTGCTGAAAACTCCTTTATTTCGTTGAAATGAGTGAAAACAGTCGAACACTCTTGTTAATCAGCTCTGTATTATAATAAATTTAGCAAAACAACTCTTCTGTTTTATTAAACTCAACAGAGAATATTTGCACAATGTAAGATCTAAAAAAGAGTTTCAGGGCACTTAGATTTGGTAGATGTTAATCTCACATTAAATATAAGTGGCCCACTACCCTATTTAATTGGATTCCTAATTAAAGTAAACTGATATTATGTATGCTCATATTAAAGTTACATTTGTATAATGTTTTTAATAATCATGTGGGGTATAAAGTAACCATGATGGGTGGTTTTATCAAACATGATTACTTGCAAATGAGACCCACTTCTCTCCTCCTGTGAATGAAATCAAATTCCCTCCCTTGTTTTGAGGTCTCCATCACTTTTGAGAATTAGGGTTTGTGATAAGAGAAGGAGACAGAGAGAAGAAGGTCATTGCAGATTAAAGTTAATTGCAGGATTAAAGAGAAGGATTAAGGTCTTCATCCATCTACCTTCCTCAATTCATCAATGGCTTCAGGTATGGTGAATTTAGTGTATTGTTTAATTATGTGTATTCAATTCTTGAGATGTTTTGATTCTAGATCCATGCTAATTTAATCCGCATGATAGTTTTAATTTCTAACATTTGGTATCAGAGCCAAGTTTTTTTAGAATCAATACATCTTGGATTATGGATTATGGGAAATTAGGGTTTTTGATTAACAGTTCAAAAAATCAAAATTTTGATCTTTTAATTGTAGAATTTTAAGAGGATTTAATAACCCTAATGTTCTGTTCAATTTCCTCTAATTGTACAATTAATTGGGATCAAATTTCAGGAATTAAAAAAAAAACCCTAATTTTCCCTAATTTAAGACTTCAGTCGATCAAGCAGGAACTGCCTTTGATAACTGCTTCGTCGACTATTAGTCGACTAGCCCGAAACACTAGTCGACTAAGTCTTTTTCCAGAAAGTTAAGAACTCTCTGTTCGGAACAGGAGTCGACTAATAATTTTGTATAGTCGACTAATAAAATGTATAGTCGACTTGATATTTTGAGTAGTCGACTAATAAGGGTATAGTCGACTAATCCTTTTGTCCAAGTCGACTAACAGAGTGACCCGAAAGTTGAGAGCTCTCTGTTGACTTCAGGAGTCGACTTGATTTTTGAGCAGTCGACTAATAATAAGTATAGTCGACTTATTACCTTGACCTAGTCGACTAGACTTGATAATAGTTGGTCGACTTGACTTGACCCTAAGTCGACTTGACTTGACCCTAGTCGACTTATATTGTTCCAAGTCGACTAGTAGTTTCTTGACCAGTCGACTAATGTTGGTCTAATTTCAATCATAAATGTATGTTACACATTTAAGTTATTGTGTTAATATTGATTGATGTTGGTCAAGTAATGAATTGAAGTATTATAGTATTACTCAAATAAAAGATTAGAGAATATTGTTGGTTAGTTTTGTATTCATACGGTTTATTGATTTAGTAGTTGCCAAAGTGACCTATGTTAGTAAGCCTTATGAATATACAACTACATAAAAGACTTGTCAATGAGGGTGACATTAAAGACAATAATATTCTCGATGGCGGTTATAGTTAGGAGATTGGGACTGGCCCAAAGGAAAGTCTCTTTCAAATAATTATGAACCGGGGTAGGGTAGTGTAATTATGTAACTTAGTGGTGTAGAATTGGATACCCAAAGGTAACATGACTTACTTTCTAAGTGGCATAAATTATATTAGACCTACATAGGTGATAAAAGAATCTCACCTGAAGAGTGAACACTAGATATGCTTAGGTTTCGCCCAAAGGAGAAATCAAAGTGATATCAATAGTTCATCTTCATTAAAATTTAAAATTTTGTATTGATTCGAGGCCTTAATGTGAGCTTGTCCTATTTTGTTTCAGTGAACGTTCCCACTTCCCTTCACACTCATGCAACTAGCATTCCAGCCCTGGATGGTACAAACTTTTCTGAGTGGTTTGAACATGTCCAATTCACACTGGGTGTACTGGACCTTGACATGGCTCTTTTAGTAGAGAAACCTGATGAAGTGACTGCTGAAAGCACAGCAGACCAGGTTAGCCATGGCAAAGCCTGGGAAAGGTCGAATAGACTCAGTCTCATGTTCATCAAGATGACCATAGCCAATAACATCAAGACTTCACTCCCACATACTACTAGTGCATCTGAACTTTTAACTGCTGTTAAAGACCGATTTAAGTCTGCAGATAAGTCATTAGCTGGCACCCTTATGGCTGAACTGACTACCATGAAATATGATGGTAGTAGAGGAGTTCAACAACACATTCTTAATATGACTGATAAAGCTGCCAAGTTAGGATCACTGGGAATGAAAGTGGATGAATCCTTCTTAGTACAGTTCATCCTCAACTCACTTCCTCCTCAGTTCGGGCCATTCAAGATCCACTATAATACTCATAAGGATAAGTGGAATCTGAATGAGCTGACTGGTATGTGTGTACAAGAGGAAGTGAAACTGAGAAAAGAAGGGCATCACTCAGTGTTGGCAGTATCTCAAGGAGCTATCCATAAGAAAGGTAAATATGGAAGAGGTAAGAGGTTTCCACCAAAGAAATAGAATGAACCTGGGGAAAGTAGCCAGGGTCATGGAAAGACTTTCACTGTCAAATGTTACTTTTGTGGCAGAAAAAAAGGACATGTGAAGAAGGACTGCAACAAGAGGAAACCTTGGTTCGAAAAGAAAGGTATGAATCTTTCTTTTGTATGTTATGAATCAAATCTTACTGAAGTTCCTTCTAATACTTGGTGGATTGACTCTGGAGCCACAACTCACATAACTAATTCAATGCAGGGATTCCTTACACCCGAAAACCGAAGGAAAGTGAGAGATTTGTCTTTATGGGGAACCGTCTCAAAGTGGAGGTCGAGGCTGTTGGTACTTACCGACTACTCTTAGAGACGGGTCATCAGATGAATCTTGAAGATACTTTTTATGTACCTTCGATTTCTAGGAACTTAATGTCATTATCCAAATTAGATGTTGTTGGATATTCTGTTTTATTCAGTTGTGGAAAACTCAGTTTAATGTATAATTCAATGTCGGTTGGACACGGAATTTATGTGATGGTTATATAAAATTTACTGAATGATGAGTTTGCACAATCTCTTTTATCTCTACATTCGAATGTTGGTATTAAACGTGACTTAATTAATGAAAATTCCTCTATCTTGTGGCATAGACGACTGGGGCATATCTCCAGGGATAGAATTGAAAGATTAGTGAAGAATGAGATTTTGGATAACCTAGACTTCACTGATTTTGGTGTGTGTGTGGATTGCATAAAAGGAAAGCAAACCAAACACACCAAGAAAGGTGCCACAAGAAGTAAAGAGCTTCTTGAAATAATTCATACGGATATTTGCGGACCACTCTCCATTCCATGTTTACGGAGAGAGATACTTCATTACCTTATAGATGATCTGTCACGTTATGGTTATGTGTATCTAATTCATGAAAAGTCTCAGGCTGTTGACATCCTTGAGGTGTTCATTACAGAAGTCGAGAGACAATTAGATAGAAAAGTTAAAATCATAAGATCAGATCGAGGTGGTGAGTTTTATGGAAGATATGATGAGTCAGGACAACATCCTGACCCATTTGCCAAATTTCTAAAAAAGCATGGTATTTGTGCTCAATACACAATGCCAGGTACGCCTCAGCAGAATGGTGTTGCTGAAAGGCGAAACCGAACACTTATGGATATGGTTAGGAGCATGATGAGCTTTTCTAATGTACCTAATTCATTGTGGAATGAAGCCTTAAAGACTGCTATGTATATCTTAAACAGGGTTCCTAGTAAAGCAGTACCAACAACTCCTTTCGAGTTGTGGACTGGTAGGAAACCTAGTTTAAGACATTTACATGTTTGGGGTTGTCCAGCAGAGGCTAGAATATATAATCCACAAGAAAAGAAATTAGACTCAAGGACAATATCTGGGTATTTCATTGTTATCCAGATAAGTCTAAGGGGTACAAATTTTATTGTCCTAACCATAGTACAAGAATTGTTGAAACTGGTAATGCCAGATTCCTTGAGAATGGCGAAATAGTGGGAGTGATGAACCAAGAAAGGTGGATCTTGAGGTGGTAAGGTAAATATCCCAATACCCTTTCCTTCAAGAGAAATTGTTGTCCCTCAGCTTGATCATCAAGCTGAGATACCAGAACAACATAATGATATTGGTTCACCACTTCATGAGGATATCGCCATTGAAAATATTGTAGAACCACACCACCGACAGCTTTGAGAAGATCTCAAAAGGAAAGAAGATCTGCCATTTCAGATGATTATGTGGTATATCTACAGGAATCTGATTTTGATATTGGGATTAATAAAGATCCAGTTCATTTTCACAAGTCATAGAATGCAATGATTCTAGTAAATGGGTTGATGCTATGAATGAAGAGTTGAAATCTATGGACCAAAACAAAGTCTGGGATCTCGTCGAATTGCCTAATAACTGTAAGAAAGTCGGGTGTAAATGGGTCTTTAAGACCAAGCGCGACTCCAAAGGCAATATCGAACGATATAAGGCCAGACTTGTGGCTAAAGGTTTCACTCAGAAAGAAGGCATTGATTATAGAGAAACCTTCTCTCCAGTATCAAAGAAGGACTCTTTTAGAATCATTATGGCCCTTGTAGCTCATTATGATTTGGAGTTACATCAAATGGATGTGAAAACAGCTTTTCTGAATGGAGATTTGGATGAGGAAATTTACATGGAGCAACCTGAAGGGTTCGCAAAGAAAGGAAAAGAACACTTGGCTTGCAAATTAAAGAAATCCATATACGGACTTAAACAAGCTTCCAGGCAATGGTATATAAAGTTTAATGATACCATTACCTCTTTCGGATTTACAGAAAACACTGTTGATCAGTGTATATATCTGAAGATCAGTGGGAGCAAGTTTATCTTTCTGGTTCTGTATGTGGATGATATTTGTTAGCCAGTAGTGATATTGGTTTACTGTATGAAACTAAAAGCTATCTTACCAAGAATTTTCAGATGGTTGATATGGGTGAGGCAACTTATGTTATTGGCATAGAGATCTTCAGGGATAGATCTCGAGGATTGCTAGGACTGTCTCAGAAAGGTTATATCAATCGAGTCTTGGAAAGATTTCATATGGAATTATGTTCAGTCAGTTGTGCACCCATTCAGAAGGGTGACAAATTAAGTGGGAGCCAGTATCCTAAAAATGACTTAGAAAAGGGTCAAATGCAGAAAGAAAGTTCCGTATGCGTCAGCTGTTGGGAGCTTGATGTATGCACATACTTGTACCAGGCCAGATATCAGTTTTTCTGTTGAGATGTTAGGAAGATACCAGAGCAATCCAGGAATGGGGCACTGGAAATTGGCAAAGAAAGTAATGCGGTATCTTCAGGGAACGAAGGACCATATGCTCACATATAGGAGATCAGATCAGTTGGAAGTGATCGGCTATTCGGACTCAGATTTTGCTGGTTGCCCAGATAGCAGGAAGTCTACTTCAGGCTTCATATTCATGCTAGCAGGTGGGGCAATCTCGTGGAAGAGTGTAAAGCAGTCTATCACTGCTTCATCCACGATGGAGGCTGAGTTCATAGCATGTTTTGAGGCCACGAATCATGCATTATGGTTACGGAATTTTATCTCAGTACTTGGTGTAGTTGATTCTATTGTCAGGCCGATGAAGATATTTTGTGATAATACAGCAGCCGTTTTCTTCTCTAAGAATGAAAAGTACTCTAGTGGTTCCAGACACATGGACTTAAGTACTTGGTGGTTAGAGAAAGAGTTCAGAAACAAAGGGTGTCAATTGAAAGTATAAGTACCACTTTAATGGTTGCTGATCCAATGACCAAGGGATTGCCTCCAAAGACATTCAAGGAACATGTTGTTAGAATGAGTCTTTTGAGCAATCTGTAAATGTATGTTTTGGTACTTGTATAATTGACAATATTGCGCAATAAAAGTTTGTTTCTGTATTTCCTGTTATCCAATTATGTGTGCACATATTATGTATGGATGTTTGTTAAACAGGAAATGTCTTAACAAGACAATTACAAGGGTCATTTTGGTTATGGACTCAATTAGTAAGGTTATCAATGTTGTGGTACATAGAAGGGAGTATGACATAGAAGTTGTATAACCGCTATGACTCGCATTGGTGGTCCAAGCTAATTGCAGTATTACAGTATTTCATGATTTGGGCTTATCAGTTGTTGTTTTTAAAACGTGATCACGTGTCAAAGTTTTTCAGTATGGAATCCAATGGAGTCAAAATATTTTGAAAAATGAGTCTTTTCTTTATTTGTTTTCTAAAATTTTTACATAATCGGCTAGTGGTCCAAGTGGGAGAATGTTAATCTCACATTAAATATAAGTGGCCCACTACCCTATTTATTTGGATTCCTAATTAAAGTAAACTGATATATGTGTATGCCCATATTAAAGTTACATTTGTATAATGTTTTTAATAATCATGTGGGGTATAAAGTAACCATGATGGGTGGTTTTATCAAACATGATTACTTGCAAATGAGACCCACTTCTCTCCTCCTGTGAATGAAATCAAATTCCCTCCCTTGTTTTGAGGTCTCCATCACTTTTGAGAATTAGGGTTTGTGATAAGAGAAGGAGACAGAGAGAAGAAGGTCATTGCAGATTAAAGTTAATTGCAGGATTAAAGAGAAGGATTAAGGTCTTCATCCATCTACCTTCCTCAATTCATCAATGGCTTCAGGTATGGTGAATTTAGTGTATTGTTTAATTATGTGTATTCAATTCTTGAGATGTTTGATTCTAGATCCATGCTAATTTAATCCGCATGATAGTTTTAATTTCTAACAGTAGAAACTATCAAATTTACGAAAAAAAAAAATGTATTTTCTAGTGACTTAATAAAACGCGGGTATTTTTGTCCCACCCCCCTCCTAAGGACACGCGATCATCAAGAATAGCATTCCAACGCTGAGTCAATCACAAATCAATATAACACAAACACAAAATTCAAGAGAGAGTGAGAAATAAATAATTTAACGAGATTCGATAACTTGCCTACGTCCTCGGAACAGACGGGAAAAGATTTTATTCTACCGAGTTACAGGAGTAACAAAGCGATCTGAAGATCTAATCAGAGAAACTACGCACTAGGCTGTAAAAATCACACAAACAAACTAACCCTATAACTCTCAATACAATTCACTTCTCAATCGATTCAACAACTAATATAATTTAGGGTGCAGGACCCTCGTTATATAGCCATAGGCACAACCAATACAAGGAAACGATTGAAATTCGATTCAAAAACCGAAACCTGAAACCAACTTGTATTCCGCGGAAATTGTGTAGCGGTCGACCGGCTCCATCTAGTTCAAATTGTTCTGTGCAGTCTTCTCAAGTCGGTTGACGGGCAATTGATCGACTTCACAACATACTGTGCAGTCTTCTCGGGTCGGTCGACTGCCCTGTTTCCTTCTGTCCAGCTGTGCACGCCATGCAAATGCGGTCGACTGGCCAGTGACCGACTTGCATCTTTCCCGCTATTTTTCCAATCGAGTTTCAAAACTCCATCAATCTTTTTACCTCTGATCTTCTCCACCAATTTTTTATTTACTTCAATAGAACGAAAAGGTTTTTTGCAAATCTCGATAGTGTTGAAGGATTTTCTGCAATCTAACCAGTTCCATTTATATCTCTTTCTATAACTGGGACTTCATTTATCAAAAAAATATCAGCCCAGTGAAGACCAATCAGTTCAATGGCATTGCACGTGGCTTTGCAATCTAGAGACAGTGCAAGAAAACTGAAAAAAAAAACCCTTGAAACATTGCAAGGATGGGGAGAAAAGAGAGGAAAAAAATACATCATAAAGAGTCCAAGTTTGGGGAGATGCTACTAAATGAGGGAATGGAGAGTGCTCCCATAATCAATCAAGCAATCTAATCAAAGAGGTAACGAGACCCACAACGCAATCCTAAAAGCTTGAACTTCAATGATAACTGAATGAATAATATGGGGGGTACCCTTGCCCTTTCCAAATACTCTTTAATTATTGGAACCCTTAAAATTTTATTTTCGGAGCTTTAGTTATAATTTATTGGATTCTAGCAAAAATATCTTTAATCTTCTCAGAAACTAGCAATGAGCACATGTGGTACACGTAGAGAAAAGATTTTACTGAAAATTATTGTTGATCAAATTGTTTGCCTAACTACGCATGATTATAATCATTTGTAAATATTTAAAATGGAATATATGTTCAAATTTTCACTGTTTTACTACTTTGTGCTTTTTAATCAACGAGCGCTTAGTTGACATTTACAATTTGTAATCTGAGGTTTCTCATGACTCACATTTATAGCGACGGAGTCGCATAATATTTAATGTTAGGCATGATTCCCTTTATATATCGGAGGGTGCACATTCATTGAATGTGCCTCTTCTGCAATAAATATTGTGCCTGAGATTTTCTTGCATTTTCTCATTAGTCTAATAGGGAGGTAATTATATTTCACACCATGATAGCTAGCATTCTATGTATTAGTTTCCCTTTCATAGAAGCTGCATAGTTTATTTTATTTTAGTTTTGTATTAACCTAAATAATCTCATCAAAATCAAATAAGAAAAATACAAGTTATTTGTAAGGCCTGTGTCTTCTAATATATTTTAATCAATCAGCAGAGAAAAGTATCTATATTTAAGTCGCAAATATTTTGCAATATCTTTTTTTTTTAAAATATAAGCTGTAAGTTGATGCAATCAGGGATTGAACACTTAAAGTTCTTGTCACTGCAAAGCGCTATAGTGACACTTATAAAATTCATATTTTTAACTTTTAGTCAAAAATTCAAAATTTTATTAAATATAGTTTTTATTTATTTATAATTTTGTTTGACCTTTGTAATTTTATGTGCTACCTGAATGGAAAATTCTGGCTCCACCCTTGCATGCCTTCATTTTAGGCGTGTTTGGTTGCAAGGAAGTGGGCGGAAGTAAGGAAATAGGAAAGTATAATTGCTCACTTCCCTATCTATCCAAACACTAAAAAGAAAAAAAAGAAAACTCTTTTTCCTTTTTTCTTCTCTCTTTTACACAACCATTTCCTCACTTCCAGAGTGTTACAGTTAATTTTGTGGTCATGTAAATCTCATTTGTAATAAGTTGTAGCATAAAACAGTTAATTTTTTGGTCATGTAAATCTCACTTGCATTCTAATTACAGTCTATTTTTTATTTTTCTTAATTAATTTTATTTTAATATTATTTTACAGTCAACTTTGTGGTCAACTTTTCCACTTCCACTTTTCATTACCATCCAAACACCGGAAAAGACATAACATTTTCCAAATCACACTTTCCAATAATATCTAAACACCAGAAAACTTACTAACCAATTCCTAAGTTCCAAAGGAAACTATTACCACTTCCTTACTTCCTCACTTCCGCCCTTAACTAAAGATGCCCTTTATAACTAAATCAGGTCACACTCGAGCCTCAGGGGTCTCACCCGCACCAGACTCAAACTGAATTGAAGTTTGGCAGGCATGGCAAGAGTACAGCGTTTGATGCGTTGTCTGGCCCAATTACTTTTATTGTTTCAGAAAAGTTGGCCCGTTATTTATTGAAATTACGGGATGTGTTACGGGAGCGCAAATGCTCTCTCTCTCTCTCTCTCTCTCTCTCTCTCACATACACACGCACTCTCCCGTGAATTATTCATGTGTTAATACTGAATTGATCGTAGTGCCATGTACGTTTTATATATGTACTCTCACTCACATGCATCATGCACGCAGCGGAAGTTGTACACCCTGCTTCTCCTAATATTTTTAACGACACGTAATAGATCCCGATCGCAGTCTCACTCAATGGAGCACTTTTATAAGATTTCACCCTTTGTCAGTGTCAGTGACAAGTGACAGGTACGAATATTTTTTCAGTGTAAATATAAATGTGATTCTAGTGTCAACATGAATATAATAAAAAAATAAAAAATAAAAAATAATATTGTAGCTATGAAAATTTTAACTTATGGCCTTCGATAATTTAGAACTCAAAAATATTTTAATATTAGTAAAAATAATTTAAAAAAGAGAGATTATATAAAAAAAATTTACAAATAATACATTTACTGTTCTATTATTTTACAAACCATTATGAGCATACGCCAACACTGAACTGTATATGAATTCACCCTTGCTTTCTATTATGGGACCTTTCTTTTTGTTTTGTTGATATAGGGATGAATTATTTCCTGAAGTTAGAGAGAACGCTTTCTTGATGAGGAACAATAGAAAGATGATATATTTGCAAAATGAGACGCTTCAAATAGATTTATTGCGCCTCTTCAATCGATGTGGATCAATCATAAATTGTCTGTGTCATCATAAATAACCACAATATCTTTTCACTTATTTTGTAAAATAAGGGAGAATATGAATTTTTTTTTTCCAGTTCTCTTTTGTACACGAGGTTGTGGCCTGCGCCACTGGGAAAGCCCATAGGGCCCATCAAGAATGTCATCCTAGAAGGCTTAGGCCCATCTTGGGTTGCAAAAACCTCTGGGGAGCGATGGTTCACATGTGTTGTCACGCGCAATCTTTACAGCCAATAAGGCAACGGCAATTACACCTGTTTGCGTCCTCCGCAAGTAACATTTTGATTAGGTCTTAGATTCGTAGGAGCTCCGCTAGATTCGTAGGAGCTCCGCTCAGTCACAGGACGCCGGTGTAATTAAGGTCTTGGATTTGCCAACAGTAATTACGGCACCCAAACCAAAAAAAACTTATTAGTTACACACGTGTATTATTGGATAATAACATATTCACGCACAAGAACTAATGATATGACTGAAGAGCAACTGTTGTTGGGAGAGAGAGAGAGTCCTCCACCCAATATCCATGTGGGAGTGTGATGGATAGAAAATATGAAGTAAAACTAGTAACAACTAATCACAAAGAACACCAAGAATTTTTGTGGTTGGGCGACAACCCAGGCCCACGACCAACTTAAGTTTCATCACGATTTTAAGTCCTAACCCAACAAGGGGCGGAACTAGGAATAAATTTTGAGGTGGGCTGCAACCTTTTATAACATATGCTTATGAATTATATAAATTTGTCAAAAGAATAAAATAATATTCTCCACTAAATCAAGAGCGGAACCAGAAATAAATTTGCCAAAAGAAAATCAAAATAGAAGGGGATTTATGACAATATATGAAAAAGAATCAAAATAGAAAAGGATTTAAGGCAATATATGAAAAAAAATGGGTTGGGCTGTAGCCGACCCAGCCAACTCCTGAGTCTGCCCCTGAACCCAACTCACATGTGGGTTAAAACAATTTGACCAACTTAACCCTAGCGGTCACTCATTTCTCTTGAACTAAATTACAAAAGACTCAAACATGGTTGAGTCCGCTTATTAGTTACATACTTGAATTATTAGAAAATAACATGTCACACACAAGAACTAATGATATGACTATAGAGCAACTGCAAATGCATTATCCAGACTTCTAATTATCTGTGACTACGATAATTCAACATATTAGGGATTTCTCAGTGCCTACACACACACACACACACACACACACACACACACACAACTTGGGACGTACGTTTTCCTCATAATCTTTTCATAACATTCTCTATTTGTAAATAGTAACTAATTTATTATAAAAAGGTCACATGCTAATCTTTCCATAATAGATCATTCTAATCCTTTAATCTTCATTTTTTCTTGCTTTTTAGAGGACTTTTCTCCCTCTCTCCTTTAATTTCTTTCCATTGATAACCAAACATTGTACTTCTTACCGGTGAAAATATTTCTATTGACACAAAAACTCACTATTGTTTTACAAACTTTCTATCTTTTAAATTTGTTTGATTCATATTTTTTTCCCCAACTTTTCAAAAAGAAGCTTTGAAGGAAAAAAGAAATTTAGGAGACAAGTTTTAGGCCTTTCTTTATTAGAAATTCAAGAGGCACTCCGTATTAATGAATCCATCCAAAATTTTTGATTTAGTTTTTCGAGTTTTTTTCATCAATTTGATATTCTATATTTCACCCTGACTCTCGAAATTTCTGGCCCCGCCAGTGATTACGACCTTTAATGTGTTGTTTATGGGCTACAATCAACAGGCCAACGCCATTAAAAAAAAAAAAAAAATTGCTTCACCCAGACACAGACACCCTTTCTCTCTGTTTCCCATCAAAATTTCTTAGCTTAGAAGCCTTTTGTGTGGCCACAAAAGTTTTTTGTAGGGATCAAAAGTGAGAAGAGGGCAAAACTCAATGGGGGAAAAGGCCAAGATAACAACAAAAGCAACATCTCTCTCTCTCTCTCTCTCGGGTTCATAGGCATGCAAAGCTCATTGGAAGAAATAGCGTAGAGATCAGAGTTCAGAGGAAGCATGAATGCAGTTCGCAAAAGGCCAAGACAGGGGCTGACCGACCACCCGGTCCATCGGCGTGCACAACATGCACAAGCACAGCTCGGTCGACCGACAGACAAATCTGTTCTCCTGGACGGATTTGGACTTCGTTTCTGATTTGAAGTCGAATCCAATTGTGGTTTCCTAAAACCCTGAGACTTCTGGCTATAAATATAAGGGTAGAGCCCTCATGAATTGTATTCCCTGAAAAACTCTTTGGAAATTCCTTGGTGCAAGGAAAAACTTGTATTGATTGTTGAATCAATAAAATCTCTCACTCCCTTGTCCCGAGAATGTAGACATATTGTCAAACTTCATTAAATATTGTGTTGCGTTTTTCTCTTGTTATTTGTTTTTATCTTTTGGGTCATCTCTCTCAGTTGATTGGGTTTCTCAATTAGGCTGTTGCCAAAGCGCGCGCAACACATGCCCATTCTCATCCCTAGTCCCAGTTATGCACACAGTTCAATTAACACGTAGAAGACGAACGTGCGTACCCACCCACCCCCCCCCCCCCCCCCCACACACACACACACACACACGCACACACGCACACACACGTGCATCAGGCATGCAAGTAGAAGCAGTACAGCCTGGAATTTCAGTAAAAATTAAACCATGGTCCCCTGCTGACGATTTCTAATATTTTACGCACTATGATCTCTCTTTTGCAGGTGAATCACCAATCAAGTGAATGGGTGAGACATTTGGAAATTCTTAACGGGACGATGATCACGAAATCATCATTCCTTGCTCTGTCCCTGAGGGCCCGGTTCGGTTGCAGAAAGGCATGGGCAGGTGTCATGCACAAGGAATATATTATGGTATACTTCTGCTAACTAGCCTCCACCCAGTAGGGGATCGAACGGGCCAGGCCGGCCCGGGGGACCCGCATGGACCCGGCCCGGCCGGGCCATGGGCCGAGTCCCAGCCCGGGCCCGCCTCCAACCCGGGCACGCCCGAGTTTGGAAATAATGACCCGCGGTCGGGCCGGGCCGCACCCGGGTCGGGTGCCTAACGGCTAAAATTCTCGTCGTTAGACCCAATTTGGGCGGATGTAATTTTATTTTACAAATCCCCTCTTGACGGGATTATTGGCCCATAATAAATGGGGTTTTTTGTAATTTATTTTTACAGCCCCACTCTCCAAATGGGGATATTGGCTAAATTTTTTTTTTTGCAAAAAAAAAAATTACATTTTAACCACCCCTTCCCCTCTATTAATACCCATTCTTCCTCACTTCATTTCTCAAAAAAAAAAAAAAAAATACATTTGTATTTTACAACTGTATCAATTTTGTCAAAAAATGTGTGAATTTTTTAAGAATTGTTTAGATGTTTTTAATTTCTTTTTGAATTTTAATTCAACTCTTTAAAGGGTTTTTAAAGACCCACACCGGCCTGGGTCTGGCTTCGCCAAGTCAGGTCAGGTCTCTGGGCAGTACCTGAGTCCCCATTAGGGGATCGGGCCGGGCAGGGCCGCCCAAATTTTGGGGGCGGGTTCGGGCTTGGCCCGGGCCGGTCCCCGACCCGCCGGGCCTAGAACGGGCCCGAGTCGTACCATTTTGCATCCCTACCAACCCGAAGGTGAAATTACAACTCCCAAATTCACCCTGAAAAACATATGGGGCTGCATAAATATTTGTTAAGTTATGTTTTTGTTTTGACAAGAATTGATTAGAGTGAACTTTTTTTTTTTTTTTTGTTGAAAAATGAATTGTAGTTTAGTGCAAGCGAGGTTTACATTCAGACTTTTCACTCATTGTAAAGAAGTTTATTAATCATACTTGAACATGAGATTTTTCATTTTTCAATTCAATATCTTTACCACTGATCCAGTGACAAGAGTGCTTTGCTTATATTAACAAAAGCGAGTAAAATTTTCTAATGGCTCGTAATTTCAAAAGCTTATTAAGTGTCAATTCAAGTGTATTAAACGCTGATAGTAATTTGTAAAGGTCTATTGTGATCCATGTAAATTCTTCTCTTTCTTTAGCTTTCAAGCTCTCATAAAAATATATAACAAAATAATTGATTCAAATTTTTTTTTTTGAGAAAATCACTTTTAGTTCTCCAGATAGTTTGACTTGTGTCAAAAACTCTCTAGAAATTAATCCAAGTTTCTGGGTAGGCTTTGCGTAAACACGTGGGTCTTCAGTTATATTTGAAAGATAGAAATACTCGTCTGATGTTGTTTTGTACTACAGACTCTTTGATGATTGTTGTCTTGTACTTTTTAGAGAGTAATTGTTTTGCTGCATAATTCAAAATTTATGGAGCACTTGTTTTATTGTTCACTTCATTTGTTATTTGTCCATTTCAAAATTTATTGTTAACTTGATTAAAATATTTAAAAAACATTGAAATATTTGAAAAATAAAAATAAACAAAAACAAAAAAGTAATTAATGACTAGTTTTATAAAAATCATTTAATATCTATTGTTTATAAAACAAAAATCATTTAACATATGAATATTTTTTTCACTTATTTATTTGTTTATCTTTTTTTGTTAATTTAAAAATGTCTATATGATACTAAAAATTAATATAATTTGTCCAGCTTGGAGGCGGTGCGACAATCTCGTAAATGGGAGCTCGGAGGCGGATGAATTTATTAATTATAAATTCATCACAAATTTATAACTCGGAGGCATACTGTCTACTTTTGAGTTTGTGATATAAAAAAAACAGGACAAAAAATTATGAATCACATTGTCCACTTTTGAGTTTTTTGTCCACATATTAAATAATTTGTCCACTTTTTAACTTTCTGCCCACCATTAAAAAGTTAGAAAAAAAATATAAAAAAAAATGTATAAGAGTGGACAACAATTGACGAAGGTGAACAAAAAAGAAGAAAATTAGACAGATATTTACGAAGGTGGACAGAAAGAAAGTAAGATGGACATAAAAAGAAAAAGTTGGATAAAAATTGACGAAAGTGAAAAGGAAGTAAGATGGACATAAAAAAGAAAGTTGAATAGAAATTGATGAAGATGGATAGAAAGGGAGTAAGGTGGACATAAAAGAGAAAGCTGGACAGAAATTGACGAAGGTGGACAAAAAAGAGTAAGGTGGACATAAAAGGAGAAAGTTGGATAGAAATTGACGAAAATAGACAGAAAGAGATTAAGGTGGACATAAAGGTCTTATTTTATATTATGCAGCATAGCATAGCAAATAATCTAGATGATCACATAAATGTGGAGACATTCAAGCGAATTTATACCCCAACGCTATATTCTATTTTTGATTTGGATAAGCTAAAAGTATCATTCTCCAATATTTTGTCCACCTTAATATGATTATGTCCGCTTTTTTGATATTGTGTCCATTTTTTTGAGATTGTGTCCACATTTTCGGGTATATGTTCACATTTTGAAATATATGTCCATATTTAAGATATATGTCCAAATTTCGAAATATATGTCCACATTCCGAACTATATGTAGACATTTCCAACTAAATGCCCACATTTTCGAAAATATGTCCACCTTATGAAATATATGCCATTTTTTCTTATTACTGTCTAATGTTTATATTTTGGTACTAACTTTGAAACTAAACATACTTAGTAATCAAATAGAAAATGTGAGATTTTTCATTTTATATTTATCTATAAATTTGGAATATATGTCCACCTTTTGGAAAAAATGTCCAAAAATTGAGATATATGTCCACCTTTTGAAATATATGTTCACATTTGAAAACAATATTCAGATTTCGGAGTATATGTCAACATTTTCATGTAAATGTCCACATTTTAAAAAATATATCCACCTTATGAAATATATGTCATTTTTTCTTATTACTATCTAATATTTATACTTTGGTAATAACTTTAGTACAATCCTACTTAGCGTCAAATTGAAAATGTGAGATTTTTTACTTTGTATTTATCTATAAATTTTGGAATATATGTCTACATTTTGAAAAAAGTTTCCACCTTTCTGGAATATATGTCCACCTTTTGGAACATATGTCCATATTTTGAAAAAAAATGTCCAAAAAGTGAAATATATGTCCACATTTTGAAATATATGTAGACCTTTTGAAATACATGTCCACATTATTGAAAAAATGTCCAACTATTAAAATATATGTCCATATTTTAGGAATTCAAATACCAAGTATAATATATGTTCATATTTTCAAAAATGTGTCTAACTATTGGAATATATATCCATATTTTGGGAACACGATTACCATTTGGAATATATGATCGCAAAATATAAACAATCTTTACAACCAACAAAATTTGTATCTAAATTTCAAAAATTGTTCTCTACTCAGAGTTATACGAGCTAGAGGAGACTCATGGAGCTTGCCGGACGGAGAAGCTCGGTGCTGCGATCTTCACAGATCCGGGCGGATCGAGGGCTTCACAGATCAGGGGTTGGACAAAAATTAATAAAAAAGATAAACAAACAAATAAGTGAAAAACAAATAAATATTCATATGTTAAATGATTTTTGTTTTATGAGCAATAGAGGTTAAATGATCATTGTTTATAAAACAGGTCATTAGTTATTTTTTGTTTTCATATATATTTTTTGTCAAGTATTTAAATAATTTTTTTATATATATTTTGATCAAGTTAGCAAAATATTTGGTGTAGACAGATAACAATTGAAGCGGACAGCAAAAGAATTGCTTCAATAGTTTTGAATTGAATAAACAAAACAATTAAAGTAACTGTCATTCAAAGTTCCATAACATATCGCATGGGCCAATTAAAAGATAAATGACAACACATGAGTCAATTAGAGTAAGTGCAATATGAGCAATACGAATATGTACCAAGCCATGTATTGAGATAAGTACATGCAAATAAAAAAAATTGGTTAAAGGACCTTTTCTCCAGAGAGTTTTAGGGCACAAGTCAAGCTCCTTCGAGAACTTCTCAAATTTCTTTGCATATTGAATTCAAGTAACCAAGTGAGAAAGACTTTTTATAGTAAATAACTAAAATTAAATTTTGCAACCAGTGAGAAAGTAAGGACAGTACTAACTGAGGTGGACGGCCGTCAAGAACAAACGGCTGGCAGCACCGCCACTCGCACGTGTCACAAGCCCTCACGTATTTTTCAACACGTGCCGATTTGCGTCGTTTCGAAGCAGACGCTCTCTCTTTCCCATCCGTTCATCTCCGCGCCTCGGGCGCGTATCACCGGTACTCTCCCGTCTCTCAGAAAGTGCAAAAACCGAAAAAAGTAAAAAATTCTACAACTGTAAAAGCTAAATGTTAAAGGGCCCGGATGTAAAAACAACACTTGCCAACGCAACTCGCATTTAATCATCAGATCCCCTCGGACTCTCGTTCGCTCACACTCCCCCTCCTCCATCTCTCTCTGATGGCGAAATCCCAAACCCTAGCCCTCCTCCTCCTGCTCTTATCGGCCGCCACGTGCCCTTCGATCTCCGAATCAACGGTCGCGATCATCAGGGACGAGGTGTGGGTTCCACCCCCCGCCGGCGTCTCCTGCATAATGTGCTCCTCCTGCGACAACCCCTGCCAGCCGCTCTCTTCCCCTCCTCCGCCTCCCCCGGTCTCGTCACCGCCCCCCTCCTCCTCCTCCAACTGCCCTCCGCCTCCCTCGCCTCCGAGCTCCACCACCTACTACTCCCCTCCGCCTCCCTCTTCCTCCTCCGGCAGCGTCGGCGGAGGCGGCGGAGCTTATTATTATCCTCCACCGCCCGTTAACGGTAACGGAAACAGGTACCCGACCCCGCCGCCTCCGAACCCGATAATGCCCTACTTCCCCTTTTACTATTATAGCCCTCCCCCTCCCTCAAGATTCAGCACCTCCACCTCCTCCTCAATTCTAAAGCCTTTTCCTCCAATTTCCCTTTTTCTCCTCCTCTTGTTGTGCTTTCTTTGGTGAGTTCAGGGGCAAATTGGGGAATTCGATGAGACGAAAATAACAACAAGAAGTCCCTCCACACTGTCATTATCGCTGTAATTCTCCTCTCTCAAGTTGATCTCGATCTTTGCCCTGAGTTTTAGGAGTAATTTATATGTAATTTTTTTTGGGTGATGTATTGAGATAATAATTTCTGTAGAAAATTTAGATACGGAAGCCCAAACTGTTAATGTTTTTGTAATGATCATTAATTAACGTTGATAATGATAGTTGGCAGATTTATTATCAGTGGTCGGCGGATCTTGAGTTCCGCGGTGTGGTGTTCCTCTAGCTGCCGTCTTTTCTGTTCGCATTTATTTATTTATAGATTCTGTGTCAGCTGAGGGAAGTATGTTTACGGTGTTCCGGAGGTACAGAGGAAGTGGGGAGCATTGGTTAAGTAGGGTTGGCTATCGGTGTGGGTCGACTCGCTTCGACCAGTCCCGAGTCGTATTGTGCGACTTGTATGAGTTACACAGTATGAATACAATTAAATTTATATTCGACTCGTATTACATACGGGTCAATACGAGTTGACCCGTCTAGCAGATATGGGACGGGTCAAATTCGTCCCGTGACGACCTGACCCCTCTTTTATTTTAAACTCCTATTTTATTTGTGTTGTGAGAGAGAAGAATTATAGGCTAATGTCTGTGTTGCTTTTTATTTTTTAATTCATTAAAAAAAATACTAGACGAGTCCAACTCGTCTTGATGAATTCGAGTAGGGAATCAAATCAAGAGATTTGATTCTTTCACCGAAAATTCAATTCGTCTCGTTAGGCCCATTACAACCCATCTGGCTGACAGACAGGCCGAATCATGTCGGCACGAATCATTCCGATTCTTCCCGTTAGCCATCTAAGATGTAAGTGGGGGAGTGTCGGTCGGGGAGGATAGCTGAGGTCACGTGGGTAGTTTGGAGGGAGGAAGGAGACAGAGGATGATGGGGGTGACGTGGCAGGGCGCGGCCACAATTTTTGATGTCTGCTGTTGAGATTTATTTAGAGACTATTAATCACCACTAAGGATCGGTACACCGATCTATTTTGCGAGCCGGCTCTCAGCAGAAATTACGGGGCATTCATAGGAAATAGATCCTTACTCCCAATGACAATTGGTAATAGTACTTATTAATTATTTCAAACTAGATTACTGCACGTGTCAAGAAAAACAGACATATGAGAAAAAAAATTAGACGAAAAACCTATTTAGATGAAATTAATAATATATTAAATACTTATATATTTTCAAAATAAAATTATAAAATTTATAATTAAATAATATTTAATTAAACTTGAATGATATAATAAATATAATATGGAACTAATTGAAAGCTATTAAAAAGTTGCACATAAATAATAGTAACATCCAATGAAAGAATAACATAGTAGGGAGATCAAGTAGGCCGGCAACCCGCACGACTCCGGCCTCGTCCCGGTGGTACTCGAGCTAGACCCGGCCCGATCTGGCTCCCCCACGAGCCCGACCCGGATTCGGGTGTTGCGGACCACGACTCGGGCAGGCCGTGCCTAGCCCGGGCACGGTTTTTGGCAAGGCCCACAAGGGCCGGGCCTCCTCCCCAATAGATCAAATAGCCGTTGGGGCATGGGCTCAGCGGGTCGGCCATCCCTCCAACGGCTCAAGAGTCGTTGGGGGTACTGTGGGGTTTTTTTTGCAATTTTTTTGGGTAAAAACCCAACCGGCCCCCTCAACGTCTCTTTTGACCGTTGAGGGGCTATTTGTAATTTTTTTTGCAAATATCCCCCAACAGGTGGATTGGGCTTTGGGTGAAATTTTTGCAAAAAGTTGCAAAATAACACTCACATTCCCCTCTATAAATACTCTTTACCCACTTCATTTCATCATAACAAAAATCTTTAAAATTCTCAAAAATCCTCTACATATTTCTACTCTCTAGAAAGTCTCTCAAGCTCTCAAATTCTCAAATTTTCTCTCTCAACTTCTTAAGCTCTACAAACTCTCTCTTATCATCTTACTAGTATGATGTAATTACATTCATGCCAAATTAGAAATTAGCAATTACAATGGATGTACATTTTTCATCATTAGGTCATAGTCAAGCTTCTGGTTCTAAATATCATGATAGTTTTATTTTTAATAATGAATAGTGGGAAGATCTTAATTTGTCTTAAACCGAAACTCCACATATTTCATTCACACAATTCTCAGATTTTAATGTTTCTTCTGAACTCGTCACCGCTACTCATATACCTTTTAGTTCTCCCGAAAAATCAACTACGTCTACAAATCTTAAATCTGAAATTTAGAAATACTTTAATAAAGTAACTGTTGATGGAGCTTGAAAGGCTTAATTTAAGTTGTGTTCAGATATTTCATATGTTTTTCTCAAAAATGCTAGAATCGACTCACTAAGCAGACATATTAAGAATAAACACCCAAACATCAACCACGCCAAACTCAAATTAGCATTTTGGGTGGTACACTAGGCACCTTTACTTATAATCGTGCTAAAGATAAAACTAATTTAGTTAGATATCTTATTCGTCTGATTAGTCTTTTAGCATAGCTAAAGATGAGGTATTTACAAAATATATTAGAACAACTCATTATCCGAATTATAATCCAGTATGTCAAAATACTATAAGAACAGAAATGTTTAGGGTTGTTGAAGAACAAAAAGAAATGTTAATAACAATTTTGTCTTCTTTACCATATAAAGTTGCACTTACTTTTGATTGTTAGGAAACTCTTAACTGTAATCATTATATAGTTATTATTGCACATTGTACTTATTCTGATTGGATTTACAAAAGAATTATCAGTTTTAAAAAATTTCTCTATTCTCACAATGTTTCAAATTTAAGTCAGATTATAATGAAGGTTATCACAGAATATAAAATTAATTTCAAAATTTTGCTATTTTATTTATTACTGCTAGCGAAAATACTCTTGCAATTGAAAGTTTGAAATATTATTCTAAACCTGTTTTGAATGGCAAAATTTTTCATATTCGGTGTGTTTGTCACATTATTAATTTGTGTGTACAAGATGGTTTAAAAATAATTAATGATTATATTATAAAATTTAAGAAAAATTATTATACTTACGGTCCAAGAAGACAGAACTCCAAACAAATTTGTTCTGGCTTAGATCTAGCTATTAAAAAATTACCTCAAAAATGTAAGAACTCGTAGGAACTCAACATGTAATATGTTAAGTAAAGCTATTGCTTATCGGCAGAAAATATATATGTTCGTTTCTGTGAAATTGCCTGACTATTATATTATCCAGTAATAATGATAATTTTGTATGGTTATTTGTGAATTTTAAAAAGATTTGAAAGACTAAAAATTATATTCTAATATTTATTATCCCACAACTAGTTTAGTGTTTTATGAGTTAACTGAAATTATCGAGGATTTTCTACATATAGAAATGATGATTTTCTTCGAGATATTATTGTTCTTATGAAAACAAAATTTAATAAATACTTTAAAAAACTTTCTTAGATTTTTAATTTTGCTGTTACTATGGATCCTCGTATTAATTGAAATTTTTTATGAAAGAATGGAATATAATGATACTCCTGCTATAATGTGGGCAAAAATTTGTTAGCCCAAAAACCTATCACTCTAGTTTTGATGATGATCAACTCATGTAGTTATGGTACTAATGATCTTGTGTTTATTTAGTCTCAGATTTGTGATCAAGATCTTAGTAGGTGTGTAGCTTCAACAAAAGATTTAAAGTCAAGTTTTGGAGCTAGCACGATTTGATTCAAGAGCATGTGCATCAAGACTGAAATCACCTAGAGGGGGGTGAATAGGTGATGGCTATATGAAATATGGCAATAATGCGGAATTAAAAATCTACTTAACAATATGCTCAAATTAAAAGACTTGCAATATAAAAGACAATAAATAGTGCAAGGAATAAAGAGAGTTTGAGTTTAGAGAAAATTGAGCAAACGCAAACACGAGTATATGTCTCCGAGGTTCGAGCCACGCTCTACGTCCCCGCCTTCACACTTGAAGGATTTCCACTATTGTTGATCCCACTGGATCTCCAATACAAGGACACACTTGTCCTATCTCTCGTGATGCCGCAACACCACCCGGAGCACACTAGCTCGCTTGAGGCCGATGCCTCTACAACTTCGCTCAAGAAGAAGGTTGATCACACTTGATCACAAAACGCTCACTCAGCACAATCCTATAACCAATATGTAGAAGTAGAACTTGGGATTGTGAAGTGCAAAAACTAGAGTGAAGTAGAGGAGTTAGCTTCAAGAGGGTGTTTGGAAATTTTGGCTTTGGAAATCTTTTTCTAAAATGAAAGCTTGAAAAATCACTTGTAAAATTATTGTGAAAATTGTTGTCTTATCATGTTGAAGTGACCACCTTTTTATAGGGGATGAAAGACAGGGTAAAACTGGTGGAGAAATTCGTTGGGTGAAGATCCCAACAAAAACAGTCAGAAAAATATAGCTGTTGGAGTCTGTCAGACTTTTCTGACAACTGCCGGTCGACCGGGTCGGTCGACCGTCAACGGTTATATTTCTGACCGTTGGGGACATCGGTCGACCGCCCCGGTCGACCCAAACAAACAGAGAGCACTGTCAAGTGCCCGGTCGACCCGAGCGGTCGGCCGACGTGCACACATGCACAGTTGTGCACGTCGGTCGACCGAACGTCGGTCGACCCGAGCGGTCGACCGGCCTCTGTCATATCTGTTAAAACAGATTCAGAAACCAGGAAAAGGAAATTGGTTTTGGTCTTATGGTTTAAGGGTATTATAAATGAGGTGCTAGACCTAATAAATCTTAGAGTATGATCATAGATCAATACTCAAACATGTTCTACCTTTTTGATAAAAATCCTTTTAATAAAAACTTGTTTTTCCAACAATCGTTTTTCAAAACTTGGTATTCCTAAAACTAATTTTTCAAAACATGATTTTTCTCAAACTATGTTGAAAATACTGAAATGAAAATTCTTTTGAAGCCTTGAAGCAAACTAAGTGTGTGTGAGTGACAATCCCAAATAATCTACTTCTAACATTTAGGTTTTGACAAAATGTCTAAAAAGAAAAGTAAAATACAAATCTTGGTCTTTTCTTCAAAGTCTTGATCCCGAAGCTTTCTATCGTGCTTGGCTTGGGAATGCAAATCTTTAGCGGCGTCCAAACTTGTGAGTCTTAATCGTGGAGCCGTCAAATCAACTTGTTCTATAACCTGAAATCCTTTTAAACAAAATTGTTAAATACATAACTAAATATGGTTTGTTATCATCAAAATATACATCGAGATATTGGGCTAATGGCCTTTGGGCCAACAATCTCCCCCTTTTGATGATGACAAAACATATATAGTTATTACAAATATTTTGGGTAGAGACTTCAAGTGAAGCTCCCCCTCAACACATGCATATAATGAAAACATACTCAGGCATAGATAAATGACACAAATAGTAATCAAACATACACAAGTCCATGCCAGAAACACTCATGTCATAAAGGATAACACATGTTCATACATAGATAAAAGAAAACACATTTTCACAACACAAACATCAAATATCAAGTACATGTCCACAATACTAAAAAAAAATGTCCAACACAAAGATACAAAATAATATTGTAACCCCTGCTTCCCGGTGTACGTATCACCGTATCGGTACGCGATACGACGTACAAAATTGATTTGACCTCCGTGGTAGTCCGATTGAGCTGATTTCAGTTTCAAAAATCATTTTCTAATATTTTAGATTTTTCAGGATTTTCTGGATTATTTTGGAAAATCTCCGTAGTCGGTGTCGACCAATACCGATAACCGGCTTTACGATTTTTCTTTCACAAACGGTATTTTGAGAATCTGCTTTCACCGTGTGCCTTAAAATCGTGTTCTCTACGTTAGGGTATTTTGGAGATTTTTCAGAATTTATCGAAAATCCGGCCAAACCGGTGTCGCCCGTATCGGCGAGACACTTCGGGATTTTTAATTTGCAAACCGGATCGAGTTTCTGCAAACCGTCTTCATATTACGTCTCCAGATAATATTCTCTATTTTTTGAAATTTTTGGGCACCGTTCAGAACTGGTCGAATATTGGGCCAATAAAATAATATTAAAATATTAATTTTTCTTAATCTTTTTCTTTTCCTTTCTTTTCTCTTCTCTTTCCCTTTCTCTGGAGATTTCCTCCACCGCCATTACCACTGACCTCTCTCTCCTCTTTTAATTTAAATTCTCTCTCTCCCTAACTCTCTCTCAAACACTCTCTCTCTAAAACCCTTCTCTTCTCATTCTCTCTTCCCACTCCCTCTCCCTCTCTCTAACTGTGCAGACCCAAATAAAAGGAGGCGGCCCTACTTGTTGCCAGCGGCCAGGCTAGGCCGCCGGCGCCGCGCAGGCCGCCGCAATCCCCTGGCCGCAACCCCCACACACTCTCCTCCTTCTCCTTCTTCTTCTTCTTCTTCTTCTTCTTCTCCTCTTTCTTTTCTCTTCTGCAGCTGCTGCTGCTGCAGATCTGTTATTGGGTTCGGGTGGAACCCGAACCCAATAACCTTATTGGGTTAGGAGGTAAACCCAATAACCCATTTGCAAACCCATTAACCCGTCAACCCATTTGACTTAAGTTAACGGGTTTGGGTTGTGGATCTGGACCCGACCCGTTATAAGCCTAACCCGCATCCGAAACCCAATTAAAGGTAATTTTAAAGAAAACCCCCTGATATTATTTATTATTTGCATGTCAATACTTTTATTACATATTTAACCCCATTTTATTCCTTTTCATCGGGCGATATCGGGAGCATCCGGACTCCGATTGGTACGATTCTGGATCCGTTGCGATCGTGGGAAAGAGAGCTACCTCCTCATGACCAGTTTGTGAGTGTTTTTCTTTTATAAATTATATTTTATCATGTGTAGTGACATTGATTGATATATCCTGATTCTGGATAAAATACGGTAATCATCAATTACTCACCGGTCATGATCGGACAGTTACTGTAATAGGAATAACATAGAATCTTGTTAGGTATGTCCTGATATAAAATAAAGACAAGGAAGTAATTATCGGACCACTATATCATTATCTGCTTGTCCACTCTTATGACATGTATTGTATCACAGTCACGTGATATACATATTGATCCACAGATACGCTATGACACTACACGGTCACTAGACATACATGCTAGACACCACTTATGCATGATACACGAATTATGACTACACAACTATGTTCCACTAGGACAAGGATAAGTACCGCATGTCATATTATTGTTATCATCCTTACACTGATACGGTAGTTCACTGTACATAATATTAGACACTGCCCATTGGTATTACTTGTAGATGTTGCACCGATACTATGACACGTCACATCAGTTACTCATATGCACTACTTCACAGACTACCGTCATCTCATATATTGTGATCATCATTATATAGATTCTCGGCATATCACTGTTGCACGTGCATGTATCTTTCTCTATTATTGTCAGATGGATCCCTGTTCATAGTACATGTACTATTGTTCTATGTTACCGTATTCATGTTATATGATTGTTTCCTGTTATTGATATGGACATTCCCGTTACTGGACATGAGAGCTGTTGATATGCGATATGTGAAATTCCACATCTATTGTTCCCATTATATTGTTCCAGTGATATTGTTCCCGTTTCCCGTTATATTGTTCCCGTTATATTGTTCTATGCTATCAACAGAACTCAGGTCCAGTTATCATGTTACCCGTATCATGTATTTGTTCTTGTAACATTGTATACTTGACATATCAGATAATAATGATAACTTGGGTATGGGGGAGACTTGACGGTTGATTAGATCATATCGGGTGGATGTCTGGATCCATTGTTCGTCCCACTGCAGGGGACGGGTAGTGCTGGCTACCATCTGTTACTCATGAGCATCCCGTTATTGTTTTCGCTCATTGAGATTTCCGTTACATGTTACAGCTCTAGCGGGCTGGCCCTGGTCTCAGCAGCCAGGGATCTGATAAGGCCGTTGTCCCGGGTATGTACGGGATACACCCACCCGATAAGAACTCCTCGACCATGAGTTTTCAATTAACATAATAAAATCAGTATACACAATAGTGACGTCGGGAAAACTTGTTATTTGGTTACTCTCTCGTTTGGATAATGGTACCCGTAGGCCATGTCCGGATGGGTTCGACTGGAGTGTGGGCTCCAGTATGAACTGCCAGTGGTATGGGATACTGGAAGAGAGTAATTAAAATAGCAGGCGGTACTGATTGCTACTATTGTATAAATAACATGACTTGCCTGATACATGTTTACTACTTGTTACTGTTCTTTGCCTGATACATGTTTACTATTGTATTGTTGTACTTATTATTGTACCTGATCATTTATCCGATATTATGTTACATGTATATTGTTACTTTGCCTGGTACATGTTACTCTCTTTTTGGTGGCATATTACACATATTCTGCATTGCATCTATTCTATTTTCTGTATACCTTATAGACATCATTACTGTATATGTACAACACAGGAGTGTGGTTATATTGTATATGCCCACCTGCATGTTCATATTGCATATGCCCACCTGCATGTTCACTCCAGTCACGTCACCACTAGCACGTTCATATCTATTACGTCACCACTAGACAATATTATTTATGATATAACCTGGACACGATTAGTGACATGACCCGATGATAACCAGTTAGGTAGTGATGGAATTAAAAGATGACCTGTTTATATATTTCCACTGCTTATATGTTTATATTTTTCTACTGCTTATTATATACTTATTATATGGTATCATGATTACATAAACATGTATTATATATTATTATTGTGCTTGTATTATTATAGTATATTACTGCCTCCTTCATTTTACCACTCACTAGGTCTCTTTCTGACGACCTGGGTTTGCATGCCCAGGTTGGAGATCCGAGTTACCGTAGCTTCAGAGAGTGCTTTGGAGTCACATGGGAGATTCCTCATCGGGACTATCCATAAGTATCTTAGTGATTTATTTCTGTTATATTATTTGTCCATCTTTTTCATATCCATTATGATCGCTAACCTCTTCTGCAGGTATTCTTGTACTTATTTCATGCTGGAACTCAGGTATATATGGAGATTCTTTACTGTACTGAGGCTTAGCGTACGTACGTAGGGTTTTCCGCCTTGCGTATGTACGTCGCCATAACGTCTCCGTATCTTTAGGATCGGGGCGTTACAAATATAAGCCCAGAAATGAAATGATCTCTCCCATCAATAACTCTCCCCCTTTTTGACATCATCAAATAAGGGGAAATCACTTAGCACCACCATCGTCCTCAGACGAGCTCTCCTCAGCATCGCTCTCCTCAACATCGTCTTCCTCATCATCGTCTTCCTCAGACGAGCTCTCCGCAGCAACACCCTCAGCCATCTTCTTATCGCCATCAACCTCATCAGAAGAAGAGGACTCCTCATCTGGATCAATACCAGCCACACCTGGCTGTGGTGCAGAAGGAGCTGAAGGAGCCCTGATAGGAAATGGAGGGCCGGAGGAAGGAAGCGGCCGGGCAAAAGATGTAGGATCTGGACCTAGCATGTTGAACTTCACGAAGAGTGCCTCAAATTGTGAATCCACGAAACGCATGGAGTCAGCAAAATAAGACATGTCGTTGCGAAGTTCTCTATACCGCGAGTCCATCTCCGCACGATATGCTGTATCCGCTGCAGAGATCTGAGTCAATCGCTGATCGACCCAAGACTGATGCTCCTGGATCTGAGTGCGAAGCTCAGAAGAAATAAGGGCCTGAAGATCTGGGGATATGGAAGGGCCGGGAGCGGAGGAAGTCCCTGGGACAGAAGAGGACCCTGGGGCAGATGATGACCCTGGAGCAGGAATAGGAGGAGGCTGCTCATGAGCGACACGACACATCTGAGCCTGCATCCTCTTAAGAAGGGTGCTATCCAGGTTCACAGAAGGTTCAGAAGGAGTCTCAGAAGAAAGATCAAATCCTAATTGTTTGAGAAGATAGGATATGAGCATCCCATAAGGCAAGTGCCTACCGGGCATGCGGATCTGATCAGAAGCCATGTGAGAAGCTATAAAATGGGGAAAGTTAATCTTAATGCCTTTGAGAAGGCAATAGACTATCAGTGGAACTGGACCCCTAGCATTGCTATACTCCCCTGACTTGGGTAAAATATTATAGAAGACAAATTTAGCTAAGACTTGGGCGGTGAACGTGAACTTGTTCACCTCCTCATTCCCAACCAAACCGGGGTTGTCATCCCCGTGAATCAAGGTGGACGCGGTGAGCGCAGACTCACCGGCCGGATACTCAAAGTCCTGGAGATCAAAAGAGTAAACATCAACTCCTTCAGAGGAGAGATGCAATAAATCAGCAAACTGTCCTAAAGGAATGTCAATATCCCTTCCCAGAACTCGAGATCTAACTCGATTTCCCTCGAAAGCATAATTGGCATAGAAGTAATGCACTAGGGAGGTGTACACTGGTTCCCTAATGGCCATGAATTGGTCCAATGAATTTCTTCTCAGGATGCGAGGGATGTGGAGATGTTCAAAATCTTGGAGAATAACACATCTCCCTGAAATGACTGATTTCTTTGAAAGTAGGATAAATCGGTTTTCAGCAAGATCATTAATAAAAGGACGTTTGGGCCTAGTGGAAGATGAAGAAGGGACAACAGATTTCCCTTTTTCTGATCTAGACCTCTTAGACATATTGGATTTTTAGTGAAAATAGATAGATCTAGGTTAAACACAATTAGGGCTTGATCTACAAAACAAAAGAGACAAAGATCTTGACAATAGATTGTAGAATACTAAACTAGAGATCAAGATACACAAGAAAAATCGGATTTTTACCTGAGGGAAGAAAATCAAAAAATCCCTAGGATGAGAAATTTCTCTGAAAAAGGATGTAGATCAGTCCTGAGAATGAAATCCAGCGAAAATCCTGCAAAATTAGCCTTGGATTTGATGAAGATTTGAGGGATTATGAGAGATTAGGGTTTTGGAGAGAAAGGGGAGAAGAACAGTCGCTGAAAAAAATGAGATGAGAGAGAGAACCGGGCTTTAAAAGATGGGTTTAGGGCAGAATCTCGACGCACGGTCGACCGGTCCGGTCGACCCAAAAATCCCGAGAGCTCTGACAGACAGAGCGGTCGACCGTACGGGTCGGCCGGCAACAGAAAAGAATAAAAGGTATTCTTCCAGGCGAAGCCGGTCGACCGGAAATCAATGGCGGTCGGCCGGTCTTGCCTAAAATCTGTCAAACAGCAAGGACACAAAAAAAATTTTACAAGAAATTTTTATCAAATAACAAGCAGGATATTTTACCATACCAAATTATAATAACAAGTTTTAAATTTTCATAAATTATAGAATTCACACAATACATTTTAATTTTTAATTTTCACATAAAAATAAAGTTTTTAGAGATGTTGAAGCTGAATACCCGGTGAAGGGTTCTGAACTTCATCCTCTAGATTCCTCTAAATATGAGTTGAGGTGCGCAATTGCCATCTCTAATGTATTTATTTTAAATATGAATTTTTACAAATTTTATTTTTAGTTTTGACAAAAATGTGTATATAGGTATATGATCAAAACTAAGCATGTGGACATAAAATGTGTGACATAAATACAAGATATCAAAATTAAAACAAGGCATATATACAATCATGATAGAAAGGTAGGTTTACACTAACATATGTCAATGTAGCATAAAAGTAAACTAACAATCCTATGCATTTGTATATATAACCAAAATTAAAACCTTTTAAATGGAGAAGTTACCAAATGAGGGCAATCTCCAAAATAGGTGCCTCCATGATAGCGATGCAAGCGACGATGTGTTCGTTAGGCATTGTTGCATCCACCACCCGGGCACCGCCTCCCCCTAAGTCTTGGAGGATGAAGATCCACCTGTATCATTTAAGTTTGGTGGGTCTTTTGGTACCCATGTTTTCTTGGGTCCTATAGGGTTAGTACCGGGGCGAACCCAAACATGTTTACTTGGTATATTATGTTTAGCATAACAAAATTTTTCTAAATGGCCTTTGCGGCCACAATGCGTGCAAACATAAATCCTACCACTACTATACATAAAAGCATGCTTATGTGTGTGTTCATGTTTCCGTGCATGTTTATGGTGAGTGTGTTTCCCTTGGGTTACTCCTTTGGGAAACCTAGAAGCAAATTTATTTAAATCAAAAGCACACTTCTTTAAAGTATTATCTAAAGTTTCAACACGTTTTTGAATTTCCAAATATTTATTTTTGTTGAGAGTTGAAATGGGGGTTTTTCCTTTACAAGATATTTTATATTTTTCAAAATCAATTTTCATTTCTCAAAAGCATTAGATAAATCATTTTTCTCTTTTACAACAATATCAAATTTGTTTTTCAGTAAATCATTTTTCTTTTCAATTTTTTATTTTGAGATTGTGAAATCTCATACCTATATTGTAATTCTTCGAAAAATTGAGCAAGTTCATCCATGGTTAGCTCATCATCATCAATAGAGTTTTCTAAGCATACCTTTGAAGCATCCTCCCCATGTGCCATGAAGCACATGTTGGCGGTGTCGATCTCCTCTTCGGATTCCGACTCCGTATCATCCCACGTGGCCACCATTGCTCTTTTCTTCTTTGGGACATTCTTGGAAGTGGTTGCTTGGAGTGCAGGGCAATCGGCAATAAGATGTCCGATCTTCTTGCAATGGAAGTAAGGACCGGGTTCTTCTCTTTTCTTTTCATATCTTCCTTGAGGTTTCCCTCTCCGAAAATTGCTTTGCCTCCCTCTTTTGTAGAACATCTTGCCCACCTTCCGGATGAGCATGGCAAAGTCCTCATCGCAATCTTCGATGAGTCATCCTCTTCATGGATGGTTGGAGTGGCTTTGAAGGCGAGTGCTTTCTTCTTTGGCGCCTCCCTTCCTTCTCTTACTTTCATCTCCATCTCATGTGTCTTGAGATTTCCGATGAAACCGGAGAAGTCCATCTCCTCCCTATCGTTGAGCTCCTTGAGGGTGGTTGCCTTTACTTCCCATGCTTTGGGAAGAGCTCTAATGACCTTCCTTATCTTTTGGTCATTGTCGATAGCGTCACCTAAAGAAGATAAGGCATTAGTAATCTTGGTGAAACGCGTGAGCATGTCATCAATGCTCTCATTATCAAACATATAGAAATTCTCATATTGAGAACGCAACAAGTCAATCTTAGATCTTTTGACTTGTGACGTTCCCTCATGAGTCACAATTAAAATGTTCCAAACTTCAAATGCGGATTTACAATTTATGATGCATGAGAGGTCATCTTCATTTAAGGCTTGAGTTAATGAATATTGGGCTCTAGCATTGGCCTCATAGTCCTTAGTGGTATCTTCGGACCATGATCTCTCATCGGTGAGAGGTTCTACAAATTCTTTAGTTATAGCCCTAGCAACCCTAACTCCTAGGGACTTTAGAAATAGGTTCATCTTGACCTTTCATATAGGGAAGTTCAAGCCATCAAATTTGGGTGGGGACTTGATGCTAGAAAAGTCAATGGATGCTATTAATACAAAAGTATAATGCACAAACAAATATAATGCACAAAAAGATATAGCCAAATGTAAGGATCTCCCTAAGGTGGTTAAACCAAATGTAAGGGTTAGGATCTGATACCAATTGAAATCACCTAGAGGGGGGGTGAATAGGTGATGGCTATATGAAATATGGCAATAATGCGGAATTAAAAATCTACTTAACAATATACTCAAATTAAAAGACTTGCAATATAAAAGACAATAAATAGTGCAAGGAATAAAGAGAGTTTGAGTTTAGAGAAAATTGAGCAAACGCAAACACGAGTATATGTTTCCGAGGTTCGAGCCACGCTCTACGTCCCCGCCTTCACACTTGAAGGATTTTCACTATTGTTGATCCCACTGGATCTCCAATACAAGGACACACTTGTCCTATCTCTCGTGATGCCGCAACACCACCCGGAGCACACTAGCTCGCTTGAGGCCGATGTCTCTACAACTTCGCTCAAGAAGAAGGTTGATCACACTTGATCACAAAACGCTCACTCAGCACAATCCTATAACCAATATGTAGAAGTAGAACTTGGGATTGTGAAGTGCAAAAACTAGAGTGAAGTAGAGGAGTTAGCTTCAAGTGGGTGTTTGGAAATTTTGGCTTTGGGAATCTTTTTCTAAAATGAAAGCTTGAAAAATCACTTGTAAAATTATTGTGAAAATTGTTGTCTTATCATGTTGAAGTGACCACCTTTTTATAGGGGATGAAAGACAGGGTAAAACTGGTGGAGAAATTCGTTGGGTGAAGATCCCAACAAAAACAGTCAGAAAAATATAGCTGTTGGAGTCTGTCAGACTTTTCTGACAACTGCCGGTCGACCGGGTCGGTCGACCGGGTCGGTCGACCTCAACGGTTATATTTCTGACCGTTGGGGGACATCGGTCGACCGCCCCGGTCGACCCAAACAAACAGAGAGCACTGTCAAGTGCCCGGTCGACCCGAGCGGTCGGCCGGCGTGCACACATGCACAGTTGTGCACGTCGGTCGACCCGAGCGGTCGACCGGCCTCTGTCATATCTGTTAAAACAGATTCAGAAACCAGGAAAAGAAAATTGGTTTTGGTCTTATGGTTTAAGGGTATTATAAATGAGGTGCTAGACCTAATAAATCTTAGAGTATGATCATAGATCATACTCAAACATGTTCTACCTTTTTGATAAAAATCTTTTAATAAAAACTTGTTTTTCCAACAATCGTTTTTCAAAACTTGGTATTCCTAAAACTAATTTTCCAAAACATGATTTTTCTCAAACTATGTTGAAAATACTGAAATAAAAATTCTTTTGAAGCCTTGAAGCAAACTAAGTGTGTGTGAGTGACAATCCCAAATAATCTACTTCTAACATCTAGGTTTTGACAAAATGTCTAAAAAGAAAAGTAAAATACAAATCTTGGTCTTTTCTTCAAAGTCTTGATCCCGAAGCTTTCTACCGTGCTTGGCTTGGGAATGCAAATCTTTAGCGGCGTCCAAACTTGTGAGTCTTGATCGTGGAGCCGTCAAATCAACTTGTTCTATAACCTGAAATCCTTTTAAACAAAATTGTTAAATACATAACTAAATATGGTTTGTTATCATCAAAATATACATCGAGATATTGGGCTAATGGCCTTTGGGCCAACAAAGACCACATCAAGTACTCAAGAGGAGTCTAGCTCGTTGGATCATGTTTGGACCAAGTCAAGAAAATGAGAAGACTTCAAGTGAAGACCTTCAAGATCAAGACTTATGTCTAGGTTTGTTTTTATAAGATTTTGTTTTTAGATAAAATGTAAAGGATAGAATAGTTGGTGGATTGCTCAAGTATATCTTACACACACACACTCTTGATTTAGATGAGTTCTCATAAAAGAATTTTATTTTGGAAAAATACAAAAGAGTTTTCTTTTAGAAAAATACCGGTTTGGTTTCTGGTATTCAAAGTATACATGTGTTGTTAACCAAAACCGTTTTAGTGCTTATTGTCAAAAATATAGATATTTCACCATGTTTGTGTAGTGGATCATATCCATACACTCTATGCTTTCAAAGAGTTTAAAATATCTTGTTTTTGTATTTGGAGAAGTTTTAGAAAAACCAATTTTGGAAAAATACAGTTTTCGTTTTTAGCCAAAATTTTCAAGTTACAAAAATAGTTCAAATTATTTGTAACATGTCTTGATTTTGCTCAAGCATGTTTGATTATCAAAGTATAATATTAAAACTATTTTTGTAGATTTTTCATAATTTTATGGGATTTTATTTATGCTAAAAAGTCAACATTTTTATCCCTATAATTTGTCTGGTCTGGCTTCTGCCGGTCGACCGGACCGGTCGACCGAGCTTGAAGTCGGTCGACCGAGTTGGTCGACCGATATGCACAGACGTGCACGCCTGTTCTGGCTGGAGGGCCGGTCGACCGACCCCGGTCGACCGCAGAGAGCTTCTGCTCTCTGGAAAGCCCCGGTCGACCGGCAGAGAACTTTGTTCTCTGTTCCAGGCAGCGGTCGACCGGGCCGGTCGACCGTCGCCCCAACGGTCAGATTTCTGACCGTTGGCGGTCGACCCGGCCGGTCGACCGCCAGCTGCCTGGGTTGAAAAAATGCCCAACAGCTAGTTTTTTCTAGCCCTATATAAAGAGGGCTTTTGGGGCTGTTTTCTCTAAGATTTTCAAGTGGGTTTTACATAAGTTTTTCCTACTCTTTCAAGAGGTTTTCTCCACTTGTATTTGAGCCAAATACTTTCATTCAAAAGGAGAGTTTATCAAGAGTTTTCAAAAGTGATTTTCTTGTGTTTTTCACCACCTTTTCAATCCTAGTTTTCTCACACTAACACTTGAGCTATCCATTGCTATATCTACCTATAGGGATATTTGTTGTGAGAGGATTTTAGGTGATCAAAGTGTTGTGATCACCAAAGTTCATCTTTATACTTTGAGGAGACGGACTTGCGGGTTCGCGGTGTTTCGAGTTCGTGTGTGAACTCTTTATTTGAGGTGCGGCCTCGGCGAGCTAGTGGGCTTGCAGTGTGTACGGGACTAGAGAGTCCAAGGAGTTCAAGTGTGAACTCGCCTTGTAGGTATTGCGGCACCGAGTGATCCGGTGGGATCGATTTTAGTGAAAATCCTTCATAGTGTTGAAGGCGGGGACGTAGAGCAAGTGTGCTCGAACCTCGAAACAAATCTCCTGTGTTTGCGATTGCTCTCTCTCTATCTCTTACTTGTTTATATCTTGCATGCTTATATTGTGTTTATCTTTATATGCTTGATATACATTGTGTGCTTAATTGTTATATGCTTGGGGATTGTTTGCTAACACTTGTATTCAACCAAGAGAGCCAACGTGGCACCTCAACTCTTATTTAGAGGAATCTTGAGGAGTTAGTTCAGAGCCCTTCACGGGGAATTCGGCTACACTCTTGTGTTATACTTGGTGTTTAGCTTAAATAGTTTTAATTTGCATAATAAGTTTTTAATTCCGCATTAAGTGACCATTAGATTAGCCATCACCTATTCACCCCTCCTCTAGGTGACTTACAAAATTGAGGCTTTCATAAATCATTTGTATAATTGTTATGAAGCATTATTTTTAAATAAACAATCTACTTCGTCATTTCAAACTTCTTCATTTAGGAATAGAAATTTAGTATTTTCAGGTCTTTTATCAACATCAAAAAAATCAAGAACTTCTGACACATTAAATACGCTCCACTATTATATCCAACGTGTCGCAACTCTTGAGATTTATCCAGACTCAAGATTTGATAATTTTAATATTTTGGCGTAACTGAAATCACAAGAATCAACTTATCCTGTGCTTTCCCTCATGCCGCGTGATTTACTAATCTTTTCGACATCTATAGTAGCATCAGAGTCTGTTTTCAATACAGGTGGTCGAGTACTGCAGGATACGAGGAACCGTTTAGCATCAGAAGCAATTGAGATGACAATCTGCGGGAAAAATTGACTAGATGCGAAAAATGGAAGCCAAAATAAAATAATTGATGAATACATTGAAGACTCCTCAGAAGATGAATGAAGACTTTGAAAGCTTGTAATTTTTTATTTATAAATGATAAAAAAAATATGAAGATTTGTAATTTTTAAGAGTGAATGATAATTTTTTAAATTTTTTAATCTATACTTCAATTGTATTTATATCCATTTTATTGGATTATTAATAAAAGAAATTTGCATTTGCATTTCACAACTTGTAACAATTTTGTTAAATTTTTATTTTTAGAATTTATTGTTATGGTGAGGATTTTCCATTACAGACAGTTGGATGCCACCGACTGATCCAGCCAAGAATACAGAAGAAAAAATACCTATCAGGTTAGGAGTACCGATTTGGTGCTAGCCGAAGACTCTCGGGTGTGAGAATAAGTATCCTTATTTGAAAAAAGTAGAGAATACTTATGAACAATGTGTTTTGGTGGTAATCAGAAGCTTCATTTCCTTGGTGAAAATGGAGAGGTGTTTATACCTACCAGCGCCGCCATTGAGGATGTGCATACGTCAGATCTCCATAACTGTACGATTTGCGCGTTATGATTTTCTCGTAACCGCATGAACTACGCCGCTTGATTACATGGATTATCATACAGAGAAATGCGCCACTATCCATAACAACCTACATTAAATTATGGGTGTTGTAACATTTTGAATGTGGAGATGATCTGGCAACATGATCGAATCCATGAATCATGAGAGTCGTGTTTCCTAACTGTAACAGAGCGGAAGCGACAGGCTTCAGAGGGTCTTCGTGTCTGAGGGCGGAGTAGCTTCGGAGGTGATTTTTGTACCATTGGCTGAAGCCTCCGTGAAACTGTCAGAGTGAGTTGAGAATCCGAGTAACTGGCTCCGGATTGATGTGGGCTTGGGAGAAGACCCGAGGATTTCTTTTTGGGCCCTTGCTAGATTTGAAAGTGCGCTGGGTCCATTAGAGGAAGGCGACTAATCGCTTGGGGCTCGTCTCAGACAGCAGGACATGTAGCATGATCTCAACATGCGTCAGAAATTGACCACTGTAATTGTAAAGCATCAAGTTTTATAATTTTTAACTTGAGATTTTTTAGATTTTTTTAGAAATATTTAGAATTTTTTTATTAATTATCCAGGCCGACCCGACCCGTGTCCCACACGGGCTCCTCCCGCTTGGGTCGTGGGCCGGACCCGAGTTTTCCAAATGAGATTCGTGCTCAGCCCAGGCCGGACCGCACCGCCCCCAATTTCGCAGGCGGGGGGTGGCCTTGGCCTTGGTTCGGCCCGGGCCTTGGCCCACTGCGCCTGGGCCGTCGGGCCTGACCCGTTTGACATCCCTAACATAGAGTTTGTTGTTAGTTGTAAAATAATTTTTAAATTTTTTATTTGACAAATACGTAAAGAGACATGTGAACAGACCGTGAGGCAACTATCAAGGCTCAAGAATTTACATTAAATAATAGAGAGGAAAGTAACCTGAGATCTGTCCCTTTTCCAGATGAATCATGACTATTTTTATTAGAACATTATGATATTAATTAACTAGCTGATATAAATGACAAGATTAGTTAGAGTTTAAAATTGAGTTCTGATTCTGTGTTTTGGATATAATGCGGCCATCATTTTCTGCGGCTATCAGGAATCCAAGCAGTACGTGTGATAAAGCTCTGCATGGTTTATGGAATTCGAGCCCATAGATTCTGCTCTTCCTATTATTGTTGTAGATGGGAAGAAAATGGAGCATCTTTGGTTCCACTTTGCAAGTGGGAGTCTGGGAGATTACAGTTTTGAGTTTTAAACTTGTTTAATTATGCCACAGAAAAAGAAAAACTGTGGTGAGATTTCTGTAATCCACAGCAATAAATCTGACATTTGTGAGTTTAAACATAAGTCAGCTCCAACAATTAGGCACGAAATTTTTTTTGTCTTATGACTACCAACCACTTTCTCAAGCAATTGAGTAGATTTTGCTGCTATCTGAAGAAATGAGCAACTTGGAATTCTTTTCTTTTGTTATATTTTAAGGGAACGTACAGGTAAAAACTTATTCACCAAGATCTTTCTTTAACAAAATCTTGGCGTCAGAGCAAGGAAACTGAAATCAAACTCACATGCTACACATGTTGTTGTAATGAAAACAAAAATATGAGGACATGAGGGACATAGGGCACATGGAGCCAATAGTGGCAAGCCAAACCTCATCCCTTTGGGATGAAGAATCCATTTCTTTACAGCACAAGACAACCTAGCAGCCCACAGGCACATTATGATTCCATTGGAAGTTTCTCCGAGAGATTTTTTGTTCTTTTTTCTCCACTGTACCTAATAATAATAGAATTCTCGACTCTGAGGACTTGAATATAAAAGTAAAATTTTTGATTGCTTTAGAATCATATCCACTGGTTGATGGTTAATGGAATCACTATTCTCATGTGGTATAATCTCTGGAAATTACACCGGTCATTTTTTTTTTGCTCCCCTTCTCTCTCGAGAAAAATGGAGTATGATTATTTGTTCCATTAAAAACAGTATAATGAAACAATGGCATCATGTTTTGATGCCGGCAAAGCTTACAATGGGCATACTGTTTCACTGCTTCACAGTCTCACTCCCAGCCTGCTCTCAGTAACACATAGGCAACTGAACAACAACATCTAGCACCTTCTCTCATCTTCGCCCAGTTTCGGGGACGACTCCTCCGCTTTGCTTCTTCAGATTAGTTCTAAATATTGGCACAACGACAAGTACTTTCATGTCTGGAAAATTCTTCGTCAAACCTCCAGTCGCTGCTTTTCTAGCAGAGTGTAACATACGAATTGATATGACTTGGAGGAGTCGTTTGACACCTCAAGAGATGTTATTGTTTTTCTTTACAACCTGGGTTGTTGTAGGGAGAGAAGAGATAGAGGAGACATCAGAAGATAGCACAGAGATCGGAAGACAAAGGGAGCGAGAAACGGCAAGTGTAGCAGGCCTAAAATGACCTCGGTCAATCGCCCGGTCGACCGGAGGAGGAACCTGTCGACTAGGCAGTCGACCGGTGTGCACAACGTGCACAGGAGTATGCTGATCGACCGACTGAAAGCAGGCTGCTCTTGGTTTAGGTCTGGTCGACCGCCGGTCGACCGGGCTGTTGACCGACATGTGCGTTTTCTGCTGTCCTTTATAGATTCGGATTCCTTTTCTAGTTGGGATTGAATCCAGCTGGGGTTTCCTAAAACCTAGGGACTCTATGACTATAAATAAGGGTTAGAGCCCTCATGTATTGTATCCCACTGAAAATCTTCATTGGAAATTCCTTGAAGGAGTAAGTTGTAATTGATTGTTGAATCAATAAAATCTCTTTCTCCCTTACCCCGAGGACTTAGACACGTTGCCGAACCTCGTTAAATACTGTGTTGATTGTTTTTCTCTATTGTTCTCTATTCTGGTCGTGTTGGGTACGTCTCCGGCTGCATCAGTCTCCGCCTGGTTGGTGGATTCCTCAGAGAGGTTGTTGTCCTGCGCACAACAATTGGTATCAGAGCATCCCAGGTTAGTCATGGGATCGTGTGTTGATTCCAAGGGCATCAGTTGTTGTTTAGCAGAGATCGTGTGTCGATCTCGGAGCGGCGTTGAGACTGTTTGTGGGATCGTGTGTCGATCTCAAAACAGCATGTAGATTGCTCGAGGAATCAAATTGGAGGAGTAGATTGCTTCAGAAACTCTTCGAGGGTTTCGCGTGGAGGTAAAGATCTTATCTTTATCTAGTTTGTTTTATCTAACTCCGTTTGTTTCCGCATTGCTTTGATGAATCAGTTGAGAAGATGGCTGGAGAAGGTACATCATCGGGAAAATCCATGAATCCACATCCGCTGAGGGTTGATATGGTAAAGTTCAATGGCACGAACAATTTCGGTATATGTAGGTGTGAGGTGATGAATATGCTGACGGCATCAAACCTCAAAGACACTCTACGGTTGGAGAAGAAGTGCGCATCAACAACAGAAAAAGATTGGGACAAGATGAACCGTACGGCGTGTGGCTTGATCAGGTCTTGTCTGACACAAGACATCAAGTATCATGTGTTACATGAGACATCTGCGAGGCAGCTGTGGGAGATTCTGGAGAAGAAGTATCTGACGGCAAGCATAAAATCGTGGTTGCAGTTGAAGAGTAAGCTTTATAGTTTTTGTAACGGTCACAGATTTCATAAATTCCATTATAACAAAAATATTCTTTTAAACTGATAGATTATCATAATCATTCCAAGCTCTTAAAATTTTCGGCAGCACTTCCTTTGTAAATGTTACATGCCCAAATATACATTTCAATTTACAGAAATTTTGACCAACAACAACCCACTTATTCTCAAATCAAACATGTAAGTCAAAGTTAACAATCACCCAAGCAATCATAATAATACCTCGGCTCACCACGGCCTGTTAATTCCTCAAATAATATTTCGGCTTGACATGGCCTACTTATATGAAACAAAAGAAAACATATGCCCGAGAGTACTCCTCTCGGCATCCACAATATAAACAGATCTAACTATAACTTTAACACATCACCATAATTACAATCTAACTTACATCATACATATCCATCTCTCAAAACGTACATAAGGTATCAGTATACATCAAGTAGGATTCCCAACAGGAACTAAATTACAATCTAATACAATCATTAATAATAAACTTCTCAACAAACGCCTAAATCTCAAGCTGGTCTTCTGCCATACAGCGACCTGAAATATAAAACTGGGAGGGAGTGAGCTCGACAGCTCAGTGAGAGAGAATCAAAGTGAATCAAGAAGGAAAATACAATTAAGGTGCGTGTTTCTTTCTTCAATAATTTTAGAAAGTACAGATGAACAAATGAAACGATGAGAGAGCAATATCTTATAATGAATGATTAACACAGGGATCCATATAATCTATGTGACGGTCTGACTTCTCTAGAATCGATTCTCTTTTAACTTTCTTTAGTTTTTTCTGTTACAGATTACTTGGTCTAGAAATTAGATAAGATACTCTCTCAGTTATTATAACTTATGCATGGCTCTGTTTTAAGTACTTTTGACACATATCATCACATAACTCATATCTCATACATTAGGTACAACCAATCAAAATCGAAGTTTCATGGGGGGTAAGTATATGTCTCAGTAATACAATAACACAATATCACCCCATATCATCTAAGTATAATTTATCCATATGGATAACGCGATCACACATAATCATACTACACTTCACGATATTCACATATCATACTTAGAGATGTGCACAACACACATGATACACATGCATATACAACCACAGTGAAGTGTGAGAATTCCCCGTCTTCTCCCTCCTACCGGCTCCCGCACGGCCCCTTCCTCCTATATATATATTTGTGTGTATATACAACAATAACACCGTCTTCCCCCTCCTACCGGTTCCCGCACGGCCCCTTCCTCATATATATATATATATATATATATATATATATATATATATATATATATATATATATATATTTATCCCACCGTCTTCCCCCCTCCTACCGGCTCCTGCCCGGCCCCTTCCTCCAATGCAAAAGATGTAACAAACATACACATACACACACATTCCAAAGCACAAATAATGATTTCGTCACAATACGAACACCAACCCCTTTATTGCAGTTTACCCTTTTTGTTTGACACTAATGTCCATTAACATCCATATATGACACACCATATGTGTATATACATATATATGAGTTACCAGTTAATACTGTAGTGATCTATTCATCTCCATTTAATGAGTCAGCTTCTCATTTACTTTGTTAAGTATTAGCCTTTTGAGTTGTGCTACTAGCACATCAACATTCAATTATGTAGCATACAATCATGATCGTAAATTTTACAATGCATACTCGTCATGGAGATCAATTCATCAACAAAACAAATACTAAAATTGTTGCTTGAGGGGAAAGATAATTGTCACATAGGTATACAACTTTCTAGTTATGTTCATGTGACATCCCCGTCAATTTCATATATATTCAACGTACATCAAGGTTGTAAACAATCATCACTTAGATGTGGGTGCACAGTGTATCAATAACCATATGAAGAATAAGCAATATCAACAAGTTATTTATTATGAGAAACTTTTATAATAATTTACACCCGAGTATCAGTAATAATGTTGGATTTCTATTCACATCAACGCACCCGAGCTTTCATTCATACGTCTAACATCACTAGTTTCTTAACGCTCATATGTCTAGTATGGTTCTGACAGAACTCCTAATACCATAATTATTCGGTCAGTTAGTCAATTAATGACTACCAATATGATTAGACAATTCATTACCAACCTTGATTCCCGACTTCGTAATTAACAGTTCCAGCTCTGACGATTTTCATAACTGCCACTTACGTAACTATTGATTTCCAATCTCACAATTTAAAGCGAAGTATCCTCTATGGACACCAACATCAATGATATAATTTGCTCATGCCTAAAATTCACATATTTATGAGGCAATATGAAAAGATATAATTTTCTTAGCGCACAGCCATGTGGTATCCACTCTATATTTCTTCGTAGTCTTCTCTTGCATCAATTTATAGTTAACCATCAATATTAGATCTTTCTTCCTATTGAGAAAGTAATTAGCTATTGTTCATAGCCAGGGAAATCAACGAAGTGTTGTTTAAATAAATGCTTGGAAGGGCTCCTGCAGCCTTATTACCTATATATGATGAGTTTATGAATCAAGACCTTCGCATATAATATTTAGAAAACTAAATCTCATAAACTTGAGAACTTATTGCCTAGAAGTTGATTTAGAAGAATATCTCACCACTATGATTTACTTTGATGATCTACGTGCACTGGGCTATTGAAATAAAGGTACTGAGACACCTTATATATATAATACATTGTTCTAACCGCATCAGAATTTGCCTCCAAGCAGCTCAAGTCTAAAACATCAATGCCTGTGTGACGAGAGTGCCATGTTATTTTTTTTTATAGACAAGTAATATGGAAATTAGTTTACAATCTCCTCCTTTATACCCTTCTATCGCAGTACTCCCAACTTGTGGATATTACCAATAAAATCTCCAGCCTAATCCTAGCCCGCAATCATAGAGTCAGAAATCACAGTCCTATTATTTCGGGACTGTGTGAGTTGTAAACCTGCAACACTGGATAGTGTTATTAATTTGTAACAATATGCGTTATTAAAACTTATTTCTTATTATGGAAAATTATAGCACTTGCCATCTTCCAAAATCCTTAGTTATCCTGAACCTCTTGAATCTCGCTTCTAACTTATGTGTGGAAGGAGAGATGGGTCGAGTGGTTCTTCCAGTTGTCTCCCTTTTTCCTTTGCCATCAGGATTTGTGTTAGTCCTACCAATTGATTGGATCTATAATTCATCTCATCAGAATGTGCTCGACATACCCAAATGTATCAATACCCCTAGACATGTCAGACTTTCTAAGTGTCTGGGCGAAATACAACAGTAATTATTTAATGACGCTGATATGCCCAACAATATACCTACCAGAATTTGAAATAATATAATGCAAGGATAAGAGCTCTTTCATGAGAATATTATTTTATGTGGAGCTCGGAGAATTATAATCTAGTGCTATTGGATCCAGAGCACCACTTGATCTAGCACCAAGACTCTGAAATTTATACAATCTGATAGGATAGTTCTATATCGCTTTACTGGGTACACCGGAAATTTAACAAAAGTTATTACGTCAAGAATGTAGTCATCACTTACCAAATTTTGGGATAAGTATCGTCATCCAAAACCCAATACACTTTGCTGCCACTAGACACAAGTAGCAAAAATCCTTCAGGCTTTGTAGCTTCACGAAGTCAGAGTAATGTCGGTTACCTCATTTAACTAGTTCATGAATAACTTAGAACAATTTACGTTTCCATGAAAAATACCTACTCCCTTAGACAAATTCTAACAAGCTCCACTTGTTAGTAGTTCTCTCTCTCTCTCGAATGTTTCCCCATTCTGCCACAATTTGAGCAAAAAGATGATTTCTATATGAAGATTAGCTTAGTATGAATTTTATGGCCGACTACTTCATATCTAGTCTTACTTTTGCTGAAAAATCACCATGATACAAGTACCTAATTTGAAAGAAAAATAAATTACTAAACAAATTGTCCAACCATCACCTTATTGTTTGAATGACTCTAGTGCATGGGAGAGAAATAGATCCAAGCATCAAACTTAAAGACTCTACACATGAAACATGCAATATACACCGCAATGGTCTTAAGATTCTAAATTAAATCAAAATCTTACCAAGCAATTTATTCTTTTAGACTAGAATAATATCCCCATTCACTTTCATTACGACAACCAAGTCACTAAATTTCATCTAATTCTAAGAGGACAACCATGAAAGAATATGACTTTAAAATTTCTGAACACAAATAAATATGGACCTCTCTATTTGTACCAATCAATAACATCTAGGTATAACATATGATATGAGGGAAACTTCTCTACTAATTTCAAAGAAATTTCAGGGCTTAAACTCAAGAAAATTTCAGAATCTTAATGAGGCATGGAGAGAGACGAATTCAAGATGATTTCCCTCACCTCCTCTGCCGATCACCGCCTGCCACGCCGCCGCGCTCCGGCCGCCGCGCCGCCGCGGCCCTGGCTGCTGCCGCGGCCCCGGTCGCGCCTGGCCGCGGCCCGCGGCCTCTGCCGCGCGCGGCCGCTCCTGGCCGCCCAGCGAGAGAGAGAGAGAGTGATGGAGGAGAAAACTTCAATTTTTTTGGGGAAGAAGGGCTCTGTTGTTCACAACAGAGAAGAGAAGGGGAAAAAAAGGAAGTTTTCTTTTTAGGAAAGAAGAGAGAGAGAGTATAAAATATCCCATAAATTCTATGTGAATGCCACCTCACTCATTACCAATTCCAATAAAATCTCTACCCTCCACTTCACTCTTCAAATTCCAAGTTCTCATCTCCACCATTCATTATAATAGAAACAAATAAAACTTTATTTTTCACTTATTTGGTTTTATTATTATTTGATTTGTATCTTTCCATGAAATACCATTATACACATATACATATACACTACATTCATGTATACATAGAATTAATATCCATATCCTTGTATTCATAATTATGCAACAATATTTCACTTTCAAATTCCCTCCAATATATACAAACTAATTTAATAATTGCCGCTGATAAACTTTATAATCTCTTTAGATCAAGGATCTGAATATTAATTCGGGATTTTAAAATTGGGGTGTTACAGTTCTACCCCCCTTACAAAAAGTTTTGTCCTCAAAACTTGGCATGCCTGAAATAAATAAGTACAAAACCTTCACATTCCTCCTATATATTTCAAAATCTTACTTCCATATAATATCCCTCTCGATCCTTTTTCTCAAGAACTTATTATCTCTTGAACAACTTTATACATTATATTCTTACGATCCGCCTTAATCTTAACTCGCTTGATATTTTAATCATTTCCTTACTCCAGTGTCCCATACCACTAGCAGCTCGTACTGAGGGCCCACACCCTTAGCCGAACACATCCGAATTATGACATGTGGGTACCATAATCCGAACATAAGGCAGTGACCAAATATCCCGCCCTTCAGGATTAGTCATACGCGTAAGAACTCCTACCCCCTTAAACCAACCATATCAAACAATATTTTCACATACATACAAAGCATAATCATGCATATCAATCATAACAATCAGTCCTATCAATCCAATCCTCTTTCTACTATTCATTCTAAGTTTATCCTCATTCTATATCCTGTGCTCTGATACCAACTGTAACGGTCCCAGATTTCATAAATTCCATTATAACAAAATATTCTTTTAAACTGATAGATTATCATAATCATTCCAAGCTCTTAAAATTTTCGGCAGCACTTCCTTTGTAAATGTTACATGCCCAAATATACATTTCAATTTACAGAAATTTTGACCAACAACAACCCACTTATTCTCAAATCAAACATGTAAGTCAAAGTTAACAATCACCCAAGCAATCATAATAATACCTCGGCTCACCACGGCCTGTTAATTCCTCAAATAATGATTTCGGCTTGACATGGCCTACTTATATGAAACAAAAGAAAACATATGCCCGAGAGTACTCCTCTCGGCATCCACAATATAAACAGATCTAACTATAACTTTAACACATCACCATAATTACAATCTAACTTACTTCATACATATCCATCTCTCAAAACGTACATAAGGTATCAGTATACATCAAGTAGGATTCCCAACAGGAACTAAATTACAATCTAATACAACATTAATAATAAACTTCTCAACAAACGCCTAAATCTCAAGCTGGTCTTCTGCCATACAGCGACCTGAAATATAAAACTGGGAGGGAGTGAGCTCGACAGCTCAGTGAGAGAGAATCAAAGTGAATCAAGGAAGGAAAATACAATTAAGGTGCGTGTTTCTTTCTTCAACAATTTTAGAAAGTACAGATGAACAAATGAAACGATGAGAGAGCAATATCTTATAATGAATGATTAACACAGGGATCCATATAATCTATGTGACGGTCTGACTTCTCTTGAATCGATTCTCTTTTAACTTTCTTTAGTTTTTCTGTTACAGATTACTTGGTCTAGAAATTAGATAAGATACTCTCTCAGTTATTATAACTTATGCATGGCTCTGTTTTAAGTACTTTTGACACATATCATCACATAACTCATATCTCATACATTAGGTACAACCAATCAAAATCGAAGTTTCATAGGGGGTAAATATATGTCTCGGTAATACAATACCACAATATCACCCCATATCATCTAAGTATAATTTATCCATATGGATAACGCGATCACACATAATCATACTACACTTCACGATATTCACATATCATACTTAGAGATGTGCACAACACACATGATACACATGCATATACAACCACAGTGAAGTGTGAGAATTCCCCGTCTTCTCCCTCCTACCGGCTCCCGCACGGCCCCTTCCTCCTATATATATATTTGTATGTATATACAACAATAACACCGTCTTCCTCCGTCCTACCAGTTCCCGCACGGCCCCTTCCTCCAATATATATATATATATATATATATATATATATATATATATATATATATATATATATATATATATAACAATCCACCGTCTTCCCCCTCCTACCGGCTCCTGCCCGGCCCCTTCCTCCAATGCAAAAGATGTAACAAACATACACATACACACACATTCCAAAGTACAAATAATGATTTCGTCACAATACGAACACCAACCCCTTTATTGCAGTTTACCCTTTTTGTTTGACACTAATGTCCATTAACATCCATATATGACACACCATATGTGTATATACATATATATGAGTTACCAGTTAATACTGTAGTGATCTATTCATCTCCATTTAATGAGTCAGCTTCTCATTTACTTTGTTAAGTATTAGCCTTTTGAGTTGTGCTACTAGCACATCAACATTCAATTATGTAGCATACAATCATGATCGTAAATTTTACAATGCATACTCGTTATGGAGATCAATTCATCAACAAAACAAATACTAAAATTGTTGCTTGAGGGCAAAGATAATTGTCACATAGGTATACAACTTTCTAGTTATGTTCATGTGACATCCCCGTCAATTTCATATATATTCAACGTACATCAAGGTTGTAAACAATCATCACTTAGATGTGGGTGCACAGTGTATCAATAACCATATGAAGAATAAGCAATATCAACAAGTTATCTATTATGAGAAACTCTTATAATAATTTACACCCGAGTATCAGTAATAATGTTGGATTTCTATTCACATCAACGCACCCGAGCTTTCATTCATACGTCTAACATCACTAGTTTCTTAACGCTCATATGTCTAGTATGGTTCCGACAGAACTCCTAATACCATAATTATTCGGTCAGTTAGTCAATTAATGACTACCAATATGATTAGACAATTCATTACCAACCTTGATTCCCGACTTCGTAATTAACAGTTCCAGCTCTGACGATTTTCATAACTGCCACTTACGTAACTATTGATTTCCAATCTCACAATTTAAAGCGAAGTATCCTCTATGGACACCAACATCAATGATATAATTTGCTCATGCCTAAAATTCATATATTTATGAGGCAATATGAAAAGATATAGTTTTCTTAGCGCACAGCCATGTGGTATCCACTCTATATTTCTTCGTAGTCTTTTGTTGCATTAATTTATAGTTAACCATCAATATTAGATCTTTCTTCCTATTGAGAAAGTAATTAGCTATTGTTCATAGCCAGGGAAATCAACGAAGTGTTGTTTAAATAAATGCTTGGAAGGGCTCCTGCAGCCTTATTACCTATATATGATGAGTTTATGAATCAAGACCTTCGCATATAATATTTAGAAAACTAATCTCATAAACTTGAGAACTTATTGCCTAGAAGTTGATTTAGAAGAATATCTCACCACTATGATTTACTTTGATGATCTACGTGCACTGGGCTATTGAAATAAAGGTACTGAGACACCTTATATATATAATACATTGTTCTAACCGCATCAGAATTTGCCTCCAAGCAGCTCAAGTCTAAAACATCAATGCCTGTGTGACGAGAGTGCCATGTTATTTTTTTATAGACAAGTAATATGGAAATTAGTTTACAATCTCCTCCTTTATACCCTTCTATCGCAGTACTCCCAACTTGTGGATATTACCAATAAAATCTCCAGCCTAATCCTAGCCCGCAATCATAGATTCAGAAACCACAGTCCTATTATTTCGGGACTGTGTGAGTTGTAAACCTGCAACACTGGATAGTGTTATTAATTTGTAACAATATGCGTTATTAAAACTTATTTCTTATTATGGAAAATTATAGCACTTGCCATCTGCCAAAATCCTTAGTTATCCTGAACCTCTTGAATCTCGCTTCTAACTTATGTGTGGAAGGAGAGATGGGTCGAGTAGTTCTTCCAGTTGTCTCCCTTTTCCCTTTGCCATCAGGATTTGTGTTAGTCCTACCAATTGATTGGATCTATAATTCATCTCATCAGAATGTGCTCGACATACCCAAATGTATCAATACCCCTAGACATGTCAGACTTTCTAAGTGTCTGGGCGAATACAACAGTAATTATTTATTGACGCTGATATGCCCAACAATATACCTACCAGAATTTGAAATAATATAATGCAAGGATAAGAGCTCTTTCATGAGAATATTATTTTATGTGGAGCTCAGAGAATTATAATCTAGTGCTATTGGATCCAGAGCACCACTTGATCTAGCACCATGACTCTGAAATTTATACAATCTGATAGGATAGTTCTATATCACTTTACTGGGTACACCGGAAATTTAACAAAAGTTATTACGTCAAGAATGTATCGAGTCATCACTTACCAAATTTTGGGATAAGTATCGTCATCCAAAACCCAATACACTTTGCTGCCACTAGAAACAAGTAGCAAAAATCCTTCAGGCTTTGTAGCTTCACGAAGTCAGAGTAATGTCGGTTACCTCATTTAACTAGTTCATGAATAACTTAGAACAATTTACGTTTCCATGAAAAATACCTACTCCCTTAGACAAATTCTAACAAGCTCCACTTGTTAGTAGTTCTCTCTCTCTCTCATGTTTCCCCATTCTGCCACAATTTGAGCAGAAGGATGATTTCTATATGAAGATTAGCTTAGTATGAATTTTATGGCCGACTACTTCATATCTAGTCTTACTTTTGCTGAAAAATCACCATGATACAAGTACCTAATTTGAAAGAAAAATAAATTACTAAACAAATTGTCCAACCATCACCTTATTGTTTGAATGACTCTAGTGCATGGGAGAGAAATAGATCCAAGCATCAAACTTAAAGACTCTACACATGAAACATGCAACATACACCGCAATGGTCTTAAGATTCTAAATTAAATCAAAATCTTACCAAGCAATTTATTCTTTTAGACTAGAATAATATCCCCATTCACTTTCATTACGACAACCAAGTCACTAAATTTCATCTAATTCTAAGAGGACAACCATGAAAGAACATGACTTTAAAATTTCTCAACACAAATAAATATGGACCTCTCCATTTGTACCAATCAATAACATCTAGGTATAACATATGATATGAGGGAAACTTCTCTACTAATTTCAAAGAAATTTCAGGGCTTAAACTCAAGAAAATTTCAGAATCTTAATGAGGCATGGAGAGAGACGAATTCAAGATGATTTCCCTCACCTCCTCTGCCGATCACCGCGTGCCACGCCGCCGCGCTCCGGCCGTCGCCTGGCCGCGCCTGGCCTCGGCCCTGGCTGCTGCCTCCTGGCCGCCCAGCGAGAAAGAGAGAGTGATGGAGGAGAAAACTTCAATTTTTTTGGGGAAGAAGGGCTCTGTTGTTCACAACAGAGAAGAGAAGGGGAAAAAAAGGAAGTTTTCCTTTTAGGAAAGAAGAGAGAGAGAGTATAAAATATCCCATAAATTCTATGTGAATGCCACCTCACTCATTACCAATTCCAATAAAATCTCTACCCTCCACTTCACTCTTCAAATTTCAAGTTCTCATCTCCACCATTCATTATAATAGAAACAAATAAAACTTTATTTTTCACTTATTTGGTTTTATTATTATTTGATTTGTATCTTTCCATGAAATACCATTATACACATATACATATACACTACATTCATGTATACATAGAATTAATATCCATATCCTTGTATTCATAATTATGCAACAATATTTCACTTTCAAATTCCTCCAATATATACAAACTAATTTAATAATTGCCGCTGATAAACTTTATAATCTCTTTAGATCAAGGATCTGAATATTAATTCGGGATTTTAAAAATTGGGGTGTTACAGTTTTCAGATGCAAAGAGGATGCTCTATCAATGAACACTTGAGTCGCTATTCGAGGCTTCTTACAGATCTAGTTAATGTGGATGTGGAGACCAATGAAGAGGATAAGGCGGTAATACTATTAAATTCTCTTCCTAGGAAAGAGTATGAGACATTTACTCTTACATTGATCAATGGAAGAAAATCCCTTAACTACAGTGAGGTGTCTGTTGCTCTTGTGAGTTATGAAGTAAGGAGATAGGACTGACTGTCTTCTTCATGGAACACAACAGCAGAGGCATTGACGGTAAGAGGCAGGAGTTCCAATAGGAAGGGAAGAGATGATCAGGGAAGATCAAAGTCCAGATCAGGCTTCAGAGATGTGAAGAGGAATCAGTGCGCCTTGTGCAAGGAGTTAGGGTACTGGAAAGTTGATTGCCCGAAGGCCAAAGGTAAGAAGATGGAGTCAAACACCGAGGCGAATCTCGCACGGCGGATGGATCGGATTCAGACTCATCGGTATTCTCTCTCTGTTACTACTCCTACTGTTGATTACTCAGATAAGGCTGAGTGGATCTTAGATACCGAGCCACCTATCATGTGCGCCCCAACAGGGCTTGGTTTTCTAGTTTTGAGAAGCTAGATGGATGTTATACGGTCATGGGTGATGATCATCCGTGTAATATAGAAGGGATGGGTACAGTCCGTATCAAGATGGAAGATGAGATAGTACGAGAATTGAAGGAGGTGAGGTATGTACCTCAACTCAAAAGGCTCTCGTGGGAAATTTTTCTTCTAAAAACTTAGCTAAAACAGCTCAAGAGAGTGGGTATTTATACCCTCTCAAAATCTGCCCGTTGGCATTCTGGCAAAGGGCAAAATTGCCCTTCCGGTCGACCGCCCGGTCGACTGGCCAACGGTCATTTTTATGACCGTTGTGCCTCTAGTCGACCGCCCGATTGACGAGACTGGATACAGAGAGCAGCAGCTCTCTGCCGGTCGACCGGCCGGTCGACCAGGGCTATTTCCAGAGAGCAGAGCTCTCTGGACGTCGACCGGCCCACCAGCCCAAGCTGGCATGCACGTTTGTGTACATCGGTCGACCGGACCGGTCGACCAACTTCTGCAGCGGTCAACCGTCCGGCCGACCAGCAGAAGGCCAGTCCAGCTTTTAAGGGGTGTAAAAACTTGGCTTTTTATTATCAAATAAATCCCATAAAATCACATAAATTCCAAAAAAATATGTTCTTATAAGATCTTTGAAATATAAATATGTGTGACAAAAATTTAACCCATATTACAAACTATTTGAACCATTTTTGTGATATTGAAATTAGGCTTTAAACTAAAATCGGTATTTTTCAAAAACCAAACTTTGAAATGGAAATCCGATTTTTTCAAAACACATATAAATACAAAAACATGATATTGAAATAAATTTGAAGCATGTTGCATATGGATAGAATCTAATATACATAAAGGATATATATATTGTTTTCTATTGATTTTGCAAAGGGAAAACTTACAAAAAAGTATCGAGGATCTAAATTATAAGTAATTCTTTGCAGGAAGAAGATTACAAGTAGATCTCCTCTGAGATTTCTGAGAAAGTATGCCAGTAGGAATCTGATCAGCGCGCGACCACTTTATCCCTTTGATGATGTGATCGGTCAGACGATCGAACTGCCTCCTAATAAGACTCCCTTCTCGCTTGGTTCGGAGAATCGGAGAACAGAAGATCGGTAGAGCCCTCTTGCTCCTTCTCGAACTGCCTCCACTTGAGAATTCCTTCTCTCATGGTTCTGAAAATTCCTTGAGAGGGAGGAAGATCTTAGGGTATTAGCACCCTGAATTTATCCTTGTAGGATTAGAGAAGCAATTCTCTGAATTCTTGGAAGCGAGAGAGTAGATCTCTAATCTCCTCTCTATCCTGCCCCGTTTCTCCTCTTTTTTTCGTCCCCTTTATTTTGAGCCTCTGGTAGGCTATTTATAGGGGAAACAGGGGTATAATCGCCCTGAAAATTTGAAAATAGATTGAGTCAATCTGTTTTGCATCTGGAAAGTAGCCTTGCCGCGAGGCTAGAATCAGCTTCTGCGAAGGTAGGAATAGTATGTAGCACCAATCCCTTGATTCGCTCCACCTAAATGAGGGATACTCCCTTGACCCTTTTTAGTTAATTGAGAGATCTCCCCTGATCTTCTTATCTGATTGGGAGAGTCAAAAGATCATGGCAGGCAACTGCCAAATTTGATTTCAATCAACATGATCTCATCTGGAGATTTGATTTCATCCCGAGATTTGATTAGTCAAATATGACTATAAAGGACTCGCAGCGGAGTCATTGCATTGAGCTCATAGCGGAGCTGGGAGAAGCTTGTGGCAAAGTTAGAAGAGATCTCTCAGCGGAGCTAAGAGAACTTTGTGGCGAAGCTACCAGTTACCCTTTCGCGCGGCTGCGTGGAGCTTCGAGCGAAGCTAACTCTCTGCGGAGTTAACTGAGCATTTTCAGGCGAAGTTGTAAGTTAGCTTGCAGCGAGGCTATGAAGGAGCTTCCTGCGATGCTAAGCAACTTTTGGTTTTGAGATCTATCTCGTGGGTTCGTGTGAGACTAAGTGTTGAGCTAACTTATTGTCTCTGGACCTGCTTGGGCCTTATCACAAGCTTTTAAGGATGATCTTGGATTACTGTCTGCTTCACTGGATCAGTAGAGTCCAAGTTGCTGATTCGTTCCTTTGAGATAGGTGAAGAACTGGTCGTCGGCTTGTCTGCCACTTGTCTTTTGTAGATGTCAACAGGTTAGACATTGTTCAGGTCAGTTAGGAATCTTGTCTTTTTTAGAGTGTGAACAAGACCCCCTTCAAAGTTTTCGTGAATCTGAAATGGAATTGTTCAGATTTTGAAATACTTTGAACTGCTTTGATGGTGTGTGGGTATGAACATCGCCTTTGAGGTTGAGTTCAACTTCGCCTTTAGCCCCACTTTCAACCTGGAGTAGGTTCGCCACGGAATTGCATCCACTTTCGTGTACCTTTGCACTTCTGGGTAGCTTCGCTTTTGGGCTTCCTGAAGTAACTTCGCTTCAAACTGAGTTGGAAGATGAGTATTAGCCTCGCACTCGCTGTGATGGAGTGACGCTCCGTTCCCGCGGCTCACCGCTTTTTGCGAGTTACGAGAGGAATTGTTCCCTTTTTCAAGGTTAGAATATCCTCTCTTGCATTAACGAGGGAGATTATTCCCTTTTTCGAAGTTCAAATAACTTCGTGCGCGTTCCCAAGGGAGACTATTCCCTTTCTCAAGGCCAAGCACTTGAATGCCGTAAATTCGCCCGCGCTTCCAAGTTTGAAGTGGTGGCAGTGTGGTCAGGCCATGAGGCTTATAAATAGGACACTTGTAGTCCTTCTCAGAGAAACAAACTTTTCTCTTTCTGAAACGTTTGTTTATGACATCTCCTCGTTGCCCAGGAAAGGAGACTCAGTTCTCTGAAATAGTGGGGACGCCCACTCTGGTCATTACCGGGTCAAGAGCTGGTGAGTCTCGATTATTCAGAGACTTTATCACTAAACTAGTGATTTTAGGGAGTTTATCTCCCTTAATTTTATTAGCTTTACCAGCTACTTCAGGGATTGACTTCCCATGGTCTTTGCATTTGGCTGACTTTCAAAAAAAGAGTTTAGCCCTATTTTTCAGCTTCTCGGCGAAGCTAGCATTCTTGCTCTTTTCATGTAAGGTTGCTGCCTTGATCTGTCTGCCTGTTAAATCTACCATATAGGCAAGGCTTAGGACTTGGTCCTTTTAAGGTTGAGCCAGTTTTGCCATATAGGTGGGGTCAAGACTGCGTCCTTCTAGGCTAGTCTTGCCTAACCATATAGGCGAGGTTAGGACTTGGTCCTTTTTGAGACTTCTCCAGCTTAACTGCCTTGGGCGGGGCTAGGAGTTGGCTTATGCTGAGCTAGTTTGTCATTACTGTTCAAGCGAGGCTATCTTCTGCTTAGCTGAAATCCGTCTTGAAGGCACAACTGGATAGCTTCGCCCAAAGAATTTTGACGTAGCATTCCACCCTCTTTTTGATTTAATGCTAACTTGCTTCCTGTTTGCATTGCAGTGAATTGTGCTCGTCAGTCTTTCGTGTCGATGAAAGAGACTAGAAACTTGCCCCTTGATCTTCAAGTTGAAACTTTAATCCTAAGCAGGAGGAACATACTGGAGCAGCTGATGCGTGTTTTAAGAAGAGACTGGCAGTCGCTTATCTGAGATGATCCACTTCGGAAAGGGGTTGGTAGTCGCTTATCCGAAATGATCTATTTCGGAAGCGGGCGTCACCTGTAAGGCCTAAGATCCTTATTTTGCCAATTTTATTTAAGGAAGATCCAGCTTTCTGGTGGCAACCAGTCCTTTGCCAATTTTAATCAAAGAAGATCTAGCTCCCAATTTCTTGCCAATTTTCATCAAAGAAAATCTAGCTTCCTGGTGGCAAAATCTGTCATTAAGCGAAGGATTACGGCCTTGTATATGAGGAAGGCCTTTCGTGTCCAGTTGGTTTGGCTTATCACCTTGGAAGTAGATAGGACAACTTGTACGCCTTTGGAGCAAAGATTCTGTTGTATGAAAGACAATCTTGATGTAATATCAATGTATCTTCCCTTTTGAATCAATAAAAATGTTTATTTTTTGCTTATCTACTTTGTTCCCCTCCTTTTTGATTCGAGAACACCTAGAATGGACTAGCATAAGTAAGTCTTTTCCTTATGAGGAATGAAAACTCTTAGCGGAGCTAAACTTCTAGCGAAGCTGAAGATATATTTTCAACTAAGTCAGGAACAAGTTTATGGCGAAGTTAGCACGGAATTTCCGTGAAGCTAGAGATGAGCTCTTAGCGGAGCTAAGGCTCGTCTCTCAGCAAAGTTACTCAAGCGTCGCACGAGGTTAACGCTGTCACAGCGGAGTTAGCCCTTAGCGGGGCTGGCAGTCCAGCTTCTCGGGAAGGCGCTTAGGCGCCGTTTCAAATTAATTTGAAACGACCGCCTGCGCTCCTTTTGAGGAGTCAAATTTAAGACATTTTATGTCGATAAAAATCCGATTGGGCTGAAAGAGAGAGAGAATCACTTCTCTTTGAATTTCCAGAGAAATAAGTCTCTTTCTTCTCTTTCTCCTTTGTTAAGTGTTTGGTGGGAGAAATTTCCTTGTAAAATTTCCTTAAATCAAATGAAAGATTACAACGGATTAACACTCCGACTACAAGGGAGGGAAGACGTTCAGAATTGAATCTCCCCTTTCTTTAATGCTGGGTTCTTGGTGTGGCGGTGGAAAGTGAATCTTATTTTTCGTTGACTAGGTGAGAGTTAGGACCTCTTGGGAATCCTCTCTTTGGATAGCAGACGGAGTAACACAACTCCTATCGACCAGGAATCTCAAAGAGATTTTAGGCAAAGATTAACTTGTACGCAGCAAGTTGTTCGAAGAGTTGAACTCTCTTTCTTTTAGGTGGAAGTCTTGGTGCTTCTACAGCTCACAGGCGGAATTCTTCTCCAAGAATTATCTGATCGACCGACCCCTTCTCCATAGCAAACGGGGCTATTTATAGAGGTTTCAGGGGTGAACGTGCCCCCTAAAAATGCTCCATACTGGGGGTTAACTTCCTCATTATGTGGGCAGTAATTGACCCAATAATGAGGGCAGTTATAACTGAGATGCGGGTTTCGACCCTTGCGTCTTAGTGCTGCAGTGATGCAGAGACGCGGGTTTCGACCCTCGCGTCTTGGCGCTGCAGTGATGCTGAGACGCGTGTTTCGACCCTCGCGTCTTGGCGCTGCAGTGATGGCTATGTTTAGCCCTGCGTCTAGAGTTTGGCCTCTGCTTTTTGATGACTTGTCTTTAGTGATTTTTGAAATCACCTAGAGGGGGGGTGAATAGGTGATGGCTATATGAATTATGGCAATAATGCGGAATTTAAAAATTAACTTAACACTTAGCACAATACACAAATTCTTGCAAGTAATAGACAATATAAAAGTGCAAGTAATAAAGAGATAGAGTTTAGAGAAATTTGATCAAACGCAAACACAAGGAGTTGTTTCCGAGGTTCGAGCCACGCTCTACGTCCCCGCCTTCACACTTGAAGGATTTTCACTATTGAGGATCCCACTGGATCAACAATACAAGGACACACTTGTCCGTCTCTCGTGATGCCGCAACACCACCTTGAGCACACTAGCTCGCCTTGAGGCCGATGCCTCTACAACTTCACTCAAGTAAGAAAAGAGTAATCAACACTTGATCACTTTACAAAAGCTCACTAAGCACAATCCTAGAACCAAATATGTAGATGTAGATATATGGGATTGTGTAGTGCTAAGCTAGAGAGAAGTAGAGATGTAGGCTTCAAGATGGGTGATTGGAATTTTGGCTTTTGAGAGAAAATCTTGTCTAAAAGGAAGAGCTTGGAAATCTTTAGAAATCTCTTGTAAAAATATTCTTGATCGCTCAAAAAAAAAATTGTTAGTCATATCAACTGAAGTGACCTCCTATTTATAGGGGTCAAAAACATCCTAAGAAATCCGTTGGAATCAAATCCCAAAAGAGAATCAGCCAGAAAAAAATAGCTGTTGGATCTGTCAGAACTTTTGACAGAGCCCGGTCGACCGGGTCGGTCGACCGCCAACGGTCAAAAATGTGACCGTTGGGGCTGTCCGGTCGACCGGGTCGGTCGACCGAAAAATCCCGAGAACACACAAGTGCATCGGTCGACCGGGTCGGTCGAGTGATATAGACGTGCACAGTTTGTGCACATCGGTCGACCGGGTCGGTCGACCGGCCACTGTGAGTGTAATACCCCGTTCCCGGAATACGTACTTAGTTGCGTATTCAGATTTTCCGATCGTATTTTTTCGATTTGTTTCCTGTATTTGTTTTGCTTTATGAATTCCTTATATGATTGTTTTGTCTTGGATTTGGATTCGTGGACTCGGAGTCAGTCCCAGTCCGAACCAGGAACTCGATTATAGTATATTATTCGATTTGGTCTTTCCGGTAATTAGAATTGACCGATTTTAGTTTTAAATATCATTTTCCAATATTATATATTTTCTATGATTTTCTAGATTTTTCTGGAATTAAAATGAATTTCTTCAAAACCGGTGTCGGCCAGTGCCGCTGACCGATTCCCGGATTTTTATTTTACAAACGGCTAGGAATTTCATGATGGTTCTTTAGACTTTATTTCTTAGAATCATATTTCTTACTTACATTCTTTTTCTGAGGATTTTATGATTTTATGAAAATTCCAACGGAGTCGGTAGATAACTGGTTCCGGGATTTTTAGTTTCAAAACTATAAAGTATTTCTTCAAACGGATTTCACTATCGGTCTTTATATATTATTATTGATTTTTGGTAATTATTTCGGGTCGTTCCGAGATACTTGAATTTCGAACGATTCCGGTATTTTCCCGAAAGATTTCTGTATCTACTACTGAATCCCGGGAAGCCGCCACTTCCATTATTTTCATTTTCTATTCCAAGAGAATTTCTCCCTTTTCATTTTCTTTCCATTTCCTATTTTCTTTCTTTCCTTTCCTTTAACTTCCACCACACACTTTTCCTATTTTCCAAAATTCCAAATTCTTTTTTCTTATTCCACCAACTCCCACCTACCCCATTAAATGCATTTCTCTCTCCCTCATCCCATGGCCGGCCAAGTGGCCAAGAGAGGGACACTCACCTCAACCACCACCACAACCCTCCTTTGGATTTGGACCGTAGCTTCCTTCGTCGATCGTGTCGCCGTGGATCCATTTGGCGATATTGTCAACCTCGACCTTCCGAACACGTAGAGCTTCCAATCACCGATCTATGTGAGTATTCCTACTCACCAAGACTTGTCTAATTCTTTGTATATTCATGTTTCCATATCATGTGCAATTATGTCTTCAATTCATGATTATTTAGTCATCAAACCAAAACCCTAGAAATCTATTCTGTTTGCTGTTTTCCCACGATTAGTCGACTTGACCTTAGTTCCTAGTCGACTAGAGACCCTTAGTCGACTACACTCTTGACCCTAGTCGACTAACCTTGTCCTGAACCAGAAACTCAACTCTCGGCTCTAGTCGACTTGACTATATTATTAGTCGACTATAGCTTATTAGTCGACTACCCATTCTTCCCTAGTCGACTAACTTATCCTGAATCAGAAACCCAACTTTCTGTATCACAAACTTAGTCGACTTAAGTATCTGTTAGTCGACTGGAGTCCACTATTAGTCGACTACCCCTTCTAAACTAGTCGACTAACTTTTCTCTGAAACCAAACCCAACTCTCTGGAACCTAGTTTTAGTCGACTATACCTTACTGTTAGTCGACTTGCCATCACTATTAGTCGCCTACTCTTCCATCCTAGTCGACTAACTTTGCCTGTCTGTCATAGTTGATTCCTTTCTTGAACATGAACCTTACCCTCTAGACTTATCTCATGTATAGGTACTACTTGACTTGTCATTTGACAAACACCATCTTCCCTTCTCTCCTTCTCTCTCCTCTCTCTCTACATATTTATATCAGGTTATGGCGCATCCCGAACTTCAGTGGATTACGGATATTTCGGTATATTGGTGACTCAGGCGAGTGTTCTCACTCGCTACCCTCTTACTTCTTATTTCATTGATTATGCGCATGTTCTCGCTTTAGCTTTCATGTATTTTATTTCATGTTCTATATCTTTTATTGCTTTATGCTATGCGTGGCCGACCCTTCGTGGTCGTTGGACTTGTTGGACTTTGGGTCCTTACTTTTATATTACCACTTGGCATTACTTTAGACCTGTTAGTTATGTGCTACCATTTGACACATGTATATCACCTGACATCTGGTATATTACCACCTGACCACCTGACATGCTATTATTTGACCAGACCCTCTTGTCATGACCTGGCTTACCTGACTGTTATCAATCTCTTGGTATGCATGTTACTTGATATACATCACCGCTTATCATGCTATCTCTTGACACCAAGCATGATACACCGATTCTCATAATTATCATGATAAAGGGAATGTAGTACCTGATTACCGTTATGTACTGACCACTGTTATGAATTACTGTTATGTTAAAACTCATTCCCGAACTCTGATAATTATGTTAATAAGCGATAAAATGGACAACTTGTATGGGTATGGGAGGAAGTGATGGATGCCGGAATGATACCTTGCTTATAGTGACGGAATTAAAGTATATATATATATACATATATATATATACAATGGCGAAAGTGTTATGATATTACTGATTATACCTACCGGTTCCAGGGGTATGGAACTACTATAAGAAAGGCTATCAGTTCTCCATCGGCTTCCGTTAACAACCTTGGCTAGCTTATATATGGATGTATGTGGGTTGGCCGTACACCAGGTCACATACCGAGATATATGAGTAAGACAAGTAATAATAATAATAATAAGTTCATGTCTTGATGCCTGTTTTGGACTCTTATTATGGACTCCTGTATTTTCATGTCATGATTTCCGAGATGTATTCCTGCTATGACTTTCATATGATTTGCAACTCTGATTCTATATGCTTGGATATTCGGTGGCATGAGATAAAAGTATATAGATGAGGGTTTCCTTGTTTGGATTATTCCTTCGATGTACTAATCTCATGGGACCGTGACCTAAGCATATACAATCAATCTTGCATACAGCTTTACTTGGGATTTCCGGTTTCCTGATGGTTTTGTTGTACTCGTTTACACATATACTTCATTTGTGTTCTAACCCTCCTGCCTTCTGTACTTGACACTCGTACTCATCCTGGCTCGCCACCCGGCATTGTATCATACTCGCCTGGGGAGTTTCACTGACTCCCCTGGATTCTCATGTCCAGGTCATGGAGCTTGGAGCGTGGCTTCTCCCTGGGGCTGCTCAGAGTAGCGCAGCGGTAGCGTGGATCCCCAGCCGACCTTCAGAGCCACATCCTTCCAGACCCCCTTGTGCCTCTCGAGTTTTCCCTTAGCAAACTCGTGAGTGCCCTTTTATACTTTTCATACTTGTACTTCTTTGTATACTTGTATGCGAGCTCCCTTTTTATACTGTTCATTCATGTATATTCTTTGTACTCTCGCATTTGCGCATATCTGTGATGTATTATTATTGTAATATTCATCACCTCTGGTGATAACTCTGTAATTGTACTATATGTGTTGGAATGTATAATGCACCATTTGCTTCCGTACTCTGATTCTTGTCTGTACTGATGCTTAGCGTATATACGGGAGGGTAGTTCTGACCTACGTATATACGTTGCAGTGACGACCCCGTATCGCCGGGATCGGGGCGTTACAGGTTGGTATCAGAGCTTAGGTCAACTTAGGCTCGTCAGAGCTTAGGTCAGCTTAGGCTCTAACCTCCTCAGTACGTCCAGAAGGCAAATCAATGGTAAAGAGATTTGCAACTGGAATACATGAGTCTTGGTTATACATTCCAACTGCAAGTGCAGAGTTATCTATTTCTTGGCTATCTTTCCTTTGATTTCAAATCCCTCCTTGACTATCTTTCCTTTGATTCCAAATTCCTCCTATCCTTTCCCTGTTTTGGTTTTATGTTTTGGTTTTATGAAGCCTTTATGCTAACTTAAGATATGACTAGACTAGAAGGTAGTGGCTGGTTCAGAATGAAGCTATTATGTGATCTCTTCGGCCAATTCTATGAAGCTTGGTATTCTCCAGATCGATCTTGATCTGGCTATCTTTCAGAGGACAGCAGTCGGATTCTTAATTATCGGTCTTCTTTATTATGCTCAGGATTTTCGGGGTTTTCTTATTTACACAGCCACGACATCATCAGTATTCATTTATTTCACAGCCACGACATCATCAGTATTATTCAGCATTATTCTAAAGATTTATTACACAGCCACGACATCATCAGCCGAAATGCAGAGTATGATTATTATTCAGTTGACTTGAGAGCCCTACCTATAGTGCTTCATATCTTAATTGGTATAAATTCCACCTTTGTCCCCTTTGTATTCAATTTGCCCCTTAACGAAATTGCGAGGACGCAATTTTTTTGTAAGGTGGGTGGATTGTAATACCCCGTTCCCGGAATACGTACTTAGTTGCGTATTCAGATTTTCCGATCGTATTTTTTCGATTTGTTTCCTGTATTTGTTTTGCTTTATGAATTCCTTATATGATTGTTTTGTCTTGGATTTGGATTCGTGGACTCGGAGTCAGTCCCAGTCCGAACCAGGAACTCGATTATAGTATATTATTCGATTTGGTCTTTCCGTGATTAGAATTGACCGATTTTAGTTTTAAATATCATTTTCCAATATTATATATTTTCTATGATTTTCTAGATTTTTCTGGAATTAAAATGAATTTCTTCAAAACCGGTGTCGGCCAGTGCCGCTGACCGATTCCCGGATTTTTATTTTACAAACGGCTTAGAATTTCATGATGGTTCTTTAGACTTTATTTCTTAGAATCATATTTCTTACTTACATTCTTTTTCTGAGGATTTTATGATTTTATGAAAATTCCAACGGAGTCGGTAGATAACTGGTTCCGGGATTTTTAGTTTCAAAACTATAAAGTATTTCTTCAAACGGATTTCACTATCGGTCTTTATATTTATTATTGATTTTTGGTAATTATTTCGGGTCGTTCCGAGATACTTGAATTTCGGACGATTCCGGTATTTTCCCGAAAGATTTCTGTATCTACTACTGAATCCCGGGAAGCCGCCACTTCCATTATTTTCATTTTCTATTCCAAGAGAATTTCTTCCCTTTTCCATTTTCTTTCCCATTTCCTATTTTCTTTCTTTCCTTTCCTTTAACTTCCACCACACACTTTTCCTATTTTCCAAATTTCAAATTCTTTTTTCTTATTCCACCAACTCCCACCTACCCCATTAAATGCATTTCTCTCTCCCCTCATCCATGGCCGGCCAAGTGGCCAAGAGAGGGACACTCACCTCAACCACCACCACAACCCTCCTTTGGATTTGGACCGTAGCTTCCTTCGTCGATCGTGTCGCCGTGGATCCATTTGGCGATATTGTCAACCTCGATCCTTCCGAACACGTAGAGCTTCCAATCACCGATCTATGTGAGTATTCCTACTCACCAAGACTTGTCTAATTCTTTGTATATTCATGTTTCCATATCATGTGCAATTATGTCTTCAATTCATGATTATTTAGTCATCAAACCAAAACCCTAGAAATCTATTCTGTTTGCTGTTTTCCCACGATTAGTCGACTTGACCTTAGTTCCTAGTCGACTAGAGACCCTTAGTCGACTACACTCTTGACCCTAGTCGACTAACCTTGTCCTGAACCAGAAACTCAACTCTCGGCTCTAGTCGACTTGACTATATTATTAGTCGACTATAGCTTATTAGTCGACTACCCATTCTTCCCTAGTCGACTAACTTATCCTGAATCAGAAACCCAACTTTCTGTATCACAAACTTAGTCGACTTAAGTATCTGTTAGTTGACTGGAGTCCACTATTAGTCGACTACCCCTTCTAAACTAGTCGACTAACTTTTCTCTGAAACCAAACCCAACTCTCTGGAACCTAGTTTTAGTCGACTATACCTTACTGTTAGTCGACTTGCCATCACTATTAGTCGACTACTCTTCCATCCTAGTCGACTAACTTTGCCTGTCTGTCATAGTTGATTCCTTTCTTGAACATGAACCTTACCCTCTAGACTTATCTCATGTATAGGTACTACTTGACTTGTCATTTGACAAACACCATCTTCCCTTCTCTCCTTCTCTCTCCTCTTCTCTCTACATATTTATATCAGGTTATGGCGCATCCCGAACTTCAGTGGATTACGGATATTTCGGTATATTGGTGACTCAGGCGAGTGTTCTCACTCGCTACCCTCTTACTTCTTATTTCATTGATTATGCGCATGTTCTCGCTTTAGCTTTCATGTATTTTATTTCATGTTCTATATCTTTTATTGCTTTATGCTATGCGTGGCCGACCCTTCGTGGTCGTTGGACTTGTTGGACTTTGGGTCCTTACTTTTATATTACCACTTGGCATTACTTTAGACCTGTTAGTTATGTGCTACCATTTGACACATGTATATCACCTGACATCTGGTATATTACCACCTGACCACCTGACATGCTATTATTTGACCAGACCCTCTTGTCATGACCTGGCTTACCTGACTGTTATCAATCTCTTGGTATGCATGTTACTTGATATACATCACCGCTTATCATGCTATCTCTTGACACCAAGCATGATACACCGATTCTCATAATTATCATGATAAAGGGAATGTAGTACCTGATTACCGTTATGTACTGACCACTGTTATGAATTACTGTTATGTTAAAACTCATTCCCGAACTCTGATAATTATGTTAATAAGCGATAAAATGGACAACTTGTATGGGTATGGGAGGAAGTGATGGATGCCGGAATGATACCTTGCTTATAGTGACGGAATTAAAGTATATATATATATATACATATACATATATATATATATACAATGGCGAAAGTGTTATGATATTACTGATTATACCTACCGGTTCCAGGGTATGGAACTACTATAAGAAAGGCTATCAGTTCTCCATCGGCTTCCGTTAACAACCTTGGCTAGCTTATATATGGATGTATGTGGGTTGGCCGTACACCAGGTCACATACCGAGATATATGAGTAAGACAAGTAATAATAATAATAAGTTCATGTCTTGATGCCTGTTTTGGACTCTTATTATGGACTCCTGTATTTTCATGTCATGATTTCCGAGATGTATTCCTGCTATGACTTTCATATGATTTGCAACTCTGATTCTATATGCTTGATATTCGGTGGCATGAGATAAAAGTATATAGATGAGGGTTTCCTTGTTTGGATTATTCCTTCGATGTACTAATCTCATGGGACCGTGACCTAAGCATATACAATCAATCTTGCATACAGCTTTACTTGGGATTTCCGGTTTCCTGATGGTTTTGTTGTACTCGTTTACACATATACTTCATTTGTGTTCTAACCCTCCTGCCTTCTGTACTTGACACTCGTACTCATCCTGGCTCGCCACCCGGCATTGTATCATACTCGCCTGGGGAGTTTCACTGACTCCCCTGGATTCTCATGTCCAGTCATGGAGCTTGGAGCGTGGCTTCTCCCTGGGGCTGCTCAGAGTAGCGCAGCGGTAGCGTGGATCCCCAGCCGACCTTCAGAGCCACATCCTTCCAGACCCCCTTGTGCCTCTCGAGTTTTCCCTTAGCAAACTCGTGAGTGCCCTTTTATACTTTTCATACTTGTACTTCTTTGTATACTTGTATGCGAGCTCCCTTTTTATACTGTTCATTCATGTATATTCTTTGTACTCTCGCATTTGCGCATATCTGTGATGTATTATTATTGTAATATTCATCACCTCTGGTGATAACTCTGTAATTGTACTATATGTGTTGGAATGTATAATGCACCATTTGCTTCCGTACTCTGATTCTTGTCTGTACTGATGCTTAGCGTATATACGGGAGGGTAGTTCTGACCTACGTATATACGTTGCAGTGACGACCCCGTATCGCCGGGATCGGGGCGTTACAGTGAGTTCTGAAATATCAGAACTTCCAGAACCAGAATTTTGGGGTTTTGGTTTATAGGTCTTGGGTTAAATTTTGGAACTTGTAAAAATAGAGTATGAGCATATGTCATACTTCTATCATGTTAAAATAGTTTGATAAAAAAAATCCCTTTGATAAAAACTTGTTTTTCCATAAAAGTGTTTTTCCAAAAACTATTGTTTTTTCTAAAAAGCTTATTTCCAAAACATGTTCATTTTAAAAACTAAGTTAGAAATGGAAATTGAAAATCTTTTTAAAGCCATGAACCTAACTAAGAGGTGTGTGTGTGATAATCCCATAGCTCTACTTCTAATATCTAGCTTTGACAAAATATCTAAAATAAAAGTAAAAATACAAATCATGTTTTCTCGGTCTTCTTGATCTTCATATCATCATCTTGATCCCGAAGCATCCTAGTTGTGCATAGCTTTGGGAATCTTCATTTTTGCGACGTCCAAACTTGTGAGTCTTTTAGCAGAGCCGTCAAAAACCTGTTCTTGAACCTGAAATCCTTTTAAACAAAAATATTAAATACATAACTAAATATGTTTTGTTATCATCAAAATAACTAGGATAGTGGCCTTTGGGCCAACAATCTCCCCCTTTTTGATGATGGCAAAACATATGTAGTTATCACAAATATTTTGGGTAGAGACTTCAAATGAAGCTCCCCCTCAACACATGCATATATAGGAAAACATATGTAAATGGTAAACACCATATTTCCATGCCAACAAATAATAACAAATACTCATGTCATAGAATAGATGAAGGAAATGAGTTCATACATGACATAAATAAGAGATACACAACCATGTCCATGTCCACAACACATACTAAAATACATATCCAAAGCAAAATAAAAACAAATACTACATGTCCAAAACACAAATAAAATACTACATGTCCAAACACAAATAAAATACTACATGTCCAATACAAATAAAATACAAAATATCTAAACATAAATACTACAAGATAAATCTCCCAAAATAACTCTCCCCCTTTTTGACATCATCAAAAGGGGAGGTCACTCAGCAGCATCATCATCATCTCCAGCATCCTCGTCCTCCTCGTCGTCGGCATGCTCAGATGAGCCCTCAGCCATCTTCTTGTCTCCACCATCTTCTTCCTCTGAGGAAGAAGCAACCTCCTCTGGATCCATGCCGTCAACTCTGGTGCGCGGTGGTGGAACAGACGAACGAGCTCTGGGAGGAAATGGAGGACCGGTGGCTGGGAGTCGACAAGCAATTGGAGTCCGGTCAGGAACGAGCATGTCAATTTTGTGAAAAGTGCCTGAAACTGAACGTCCACGAATCTCATGGACTCAGCAAAATAAGACATGTTGTTCCGGATCTCCGCCCGAAAAGCAGCATCCTGAAAGGCACGAGCATCCAACTCTGCACGAATAGCTGCGTCGCGCTTCTCGACTCAGGCCTGATGCGCCTCGATCTGAGAGCGGACCTCCGAAGAGAGAAGGGCCTGAAACTCAGGAGGAAAAAACAGGGGCTGAAGAGGAAGAGGATCCAGGAGCAGAAGATGAGCAGGACCAACAGGAGGAATAGGTGGTTGCACAGGAGCGTGTCTACGCAATTGAGCTTCCATCATCTTCAGGACAACTCCGTTGATGTTGGTCAAAGGATTGGAGGGACTTTCGGCAGAAAGATCAAAGTCAAGAGCCCTAAGAAGATGGGTAATAAGCATGCCGTAGGGCAAGCTTCTACCCGCAGTACGGATCTGATCAGAAGCCATGTGAGAGGCTATGACTCTAGGAAAGTTTACCTTAATGCCTCGAAGAAGGCAATAGATAATCAAAGGTACACAACCCCTAGCGTGGCTATACTCACCATGCTTGGGGACAATGTTGAAGAAAATAATCTTAGCAAGGACCTGAGCAGTGAGAGTGTACCTACTCACAACCTCATTCCTTACTAGACCGGGGTTGTCATCCCCGTGGATCAAGGTAGAGGCGGTAAGCGCAGACTCACCGTCCGGGAATTCAAAGTCATGTAGATCATGGGTGTACACATCTGCTCCGCCAGTGGAGAGATGCAGAATTCTAGCAAATCGACCGATAGAGAGGTCGATATCTCTACCTAAAACCCTAGATGTGATCCGATTTCCATCGAATTCAAAATTAGCATAAAAGTAAGGAACAAGGGAGGTGTAAACTTGTTCCTTGATGGTCAAAAATTCCACTAAATTGTTGGACTGCAGGATGTGTGGAATATTCAAGTGTTCGAAATCTTGGATAACAACGAATCTCCCTGAATTGATATTCCTAGTGGAGAAATGGGAGTATCGATCAGCTGCAAGATCATTTATGAAAGATCGAATGGGTCTAGGAGCTTGGGAGGAAGGTTGTGCAACTTCCTTTCCCTTCTCAGATCTGGAACGTTTAGGTGGCATGATGAAAATGAAATTTTTAGGTTAGGGCTTGATCTAGATTCTTAGAAACCTAGAATTGATGACAATAGATAGTTGATTCCAAAGCAAGATATGAAAATAGAGTCAAAAATTGGATTTTTACCTTAATTGTGAAGAACTCAAACCCTAAGCAAGAAATCCGAATTTCTTCAAATCCTGTGGTTGGATGATCCTGAAATTGAAGATCTGGAAGTAGAAGAAGGAGTTTAAGGAGGGTTTTAAATTAATTGGAGATCGGTTGAGTGATTGGAGAGAAAGAAAAATTTTGGAGAGAGATGGAGATGGGTTCGTCGGCTGAGTGAGAGAGAGAGAGAAAGAAAAAAGTGAAGAGAAAAGACAGTTATAGGGCAAAATTCGACGATCGGTCGACCGGGTCGGTCGACCGAAACAACCCGAGAGCTCTGTAAATATAGAGCGGTCGACCGGCACGGTCGACCGATTTATCCCGAGAGCTCTGCAGACAAGATCGGTCGACCGGGACATATAGTCGGTCGACCGATAACAGAAAAGAAATAAAAATTTCTTCTCAGGCAGAGTCGGTCGACCGGGGCTTTATAGGTCGGTCGACCGGCTTTGCCTGAAATCTGTTATCAGCAACTGGCCCAAAAAAAATTTTAAAATAATTTGTAATCAAAATAAGTATGACATATTAAACATATAGGAATACACCAACAGGTTTTAAATCTTCATTAAGTTATTACAACATCAAAATTCAAGCAATCCCTTTTTTTTTTAAATTTTAATTTTCATATTTAAACAAAGATTTTAAAGATGTTGAAGCCGAATACCCAGTGACGGGTTCTGAACTTCATCCTCTTGATTCCTCTTGAATGAGTTGAGGTGCGCAATTGCCATCTTTAAGGTGTTTGTTTAAATAGGAAATTTTGTAAATGTTTATTTTATTTATGAAAATAATGTGTATATGTATACAAGTATATAAACACAAATTATAAACTATACATGTGGACATTCATTAAACAAGGCATGAAACAAAAGATATAGAAGTTAACACAAGGCACATATACAACATGATAGAAAAGTAGTTCTATACAAGCATATATCAATAGAGTACAAAAGCAAACTATCAATTCTATACATATGTATACATGACTAAAAATCAAAACTTTTAAATGGAGATGTTACCAATTGAAGGGCAATCTCCAATATAGGTGCCTCTACGATAGTGATGCATGCACGATTTGTTCTTTAAGCTCCGATGCATCAACCACCCGGCACCACCTCCTCCTAAGTCTTGGAGGGGTAGATCCACCTATACCTGTATCATTTAAATTCGGTGGCTCTTTTGGTACCCAAATCTTAGTGGGTCCTTTGGGGTTAGATCCGGGGCGAACCCAAACAAATTTATTCTTTACATTATTCTTAGCATAGCAAAATTTTTCTAAATGGCCTTTGCGGCCACAATGTGTGCAAATGTAAATTCTAACACTATTGTACATAAAAGCATGGTTATGTGTGTGTGCATGTTTATGTGTAGAGTGTTTATGATGAACATGTTTCCCTTGAGCTACTCCCTTAGGAAATTTAGATGCAAGCTTGTTAAAATCAAATGCACATTTCTTTAAAGTTTTATCTAAAGAATCAACACGTTTTTGAATTTCAACAAAACATTTTTATCACTAGAAATCATGGGGGTTTTTCCTTTATTAGCTACTTTATACTTATCAAAATCATTTTTCAATTTTCAAAAGAACTAGATAACTCATTTTTCTCTTTAAACAAATTTCAAGTTTATTCTTCAAAGCATCATTTTCCTTTTTCAATTTCTTATTATGAGATTGTGAAATCTCATACCTATGTTGCAATTCTTCAAAAAATTGAGCAAGTTCATCCTTGAGATCATCATCATCAATGGAAGTTTCTAGACATACCTTAGATGATTCCTCACCTTGTGCCATAAAACACATGTTGGGCGGCGTCGTGCTCCTCTTCGGATTCCGACTCCGAGTCATTCCATGTAGCGGCCAAGGCTTTCTTCTTTCTTTGCCCATTCTTGAATGTGGTTGCTTGTAGAGCGGGGCAATCGGCAATTAGGTGACCGATCTTCTTGCAATGAAAGCAAGGACCGGGTTCTTCTCTTTTCTTCTCGTACCTTCCTTGAGGCTTCCCTCTTCGGAAGTTACTTTGCCGTCCCTTCTTGTAGAACATCTTGCCCACCTTCCGGATGAGCATGGCGAAGTCCTCATCGCAATCTTCGGATGAGTCATCTTCCTCAATGGTAGTAGGAGTGGCTTTGAAGGCAATCGTCTTCTTCTTTGGTGCCTCCCTCTCTTCTCTAACTTTCATCTCCATCTCATGCGTTTTGAGATTTCCGATGAAGCCGGAGAAGTCCATCTCCTCTTTGTCGTTGAGCTCCTTGAGTGTAGTCGCCTTGACTTCCCAAGCTTTGGGAGAGCTCTAATCACTTTCCTTATCTTTTGATCATTATCAATCTTGTCGCCTAAGGAAGAAAGAGCATTAGTTATTTTTGTAAAACGGGTGAGCATATCATCAATGCTCTCATTTTCAAACATGTAAAAGTTCTCATATTGAGAACGTAGCAAGTCAACTTTGGCTCTCTTGACTTGAGACGTTCCCTCATGAGTCACAATGAGTATGTTCCAAACCTCAAATGCGGATTTACAATTAATTATGCGTGCAAGGTCATCCTCATTCAATGCTTGGATCAATGCATATTGTGCCCTACCATTAGCCTCATAGTCTTTGGAAGTATCCTCGGACCATGTGCTCTCATCACTAGTGGGTTCAATAAAATCTTTGGTTATAGCCCTAGCTACCCTAACTCCTAGGGATTTAAGGAAGAGATTCATTTTCACCTTCCAAATGGGGAAGTTTAAACCATCAAACTTGGGTGGGGATTTAATGCTAGAAAAGTCCATGGATGCCATGAATGCACAAGCAAATGTAAATGCAACACAAATGTATATAGCCAAATATGGATCTCCCTAAGGTGGTTAGACCTAAGTTGTAGGGTTAGCTCTGATACCAATTGAAATCACCTAGAGGGGGGGTGAATAGGTGATGGCTATATGAATTATGGCAATAATGCGAAATTTAAAAATTAACTTAACACTTAGCACATACACAAATTCTTGCAAGTAATAGACAATATAAAAGTGCAAGTAATAAAGAGATAGAGTTTAGAGAAATTTGATCAAACGCAAACACAAGGAGTTGTTTCCGAGGTTCGAGCCACGCTCTACGTCCCCGCCTTCACACTTGAAGGATTTCCACTATTGAGGATCCCACTGGATCAACAATACAAGGACACACTTGTCCGTCTCTCGTGATGCCGCAACACCACCTTGAGCACACTAGCTCGCCTTGAGGCCGATGCCTCTACAACTTCACTCAAGTAAGAAAAGAGTGATCAACACTTGATCACTTTACAAAAGCTCACTAAGCACAATCCTAGAACCAAATATGTAGATGTAGATATATGGGATTGTGTAGTGCTAAGCTAGAGAGAAGTAGAGATGTAGGCTTCAAGATGGGTGATTGGAATTTTGGCTTTTGAGAGAAAATCTTGTCTAAAAGGAAGAGCTTGGAATCTTTAGAAATCTCTTGTAAAATATTCTTGATCGCTCTAAAAAAATTGTTAGTCATATCAACTGAAGTGACCTCCTATTTATAGGGGTCAAAAACATCCTAAGAAATCCGTTGGAATCAAATCCCAAAAGAATCAGCCAGAAAAAAATAGCTGTTGGATCTGTCAGAACTTTTGACAGAGCCCGGTCGACCGGGTCGGTCGACCGCCAACGGTCAAAAATGTGACCGTTGGGCTGTCCGGTCGACCGGGTCGGTCGACCGAAAAATCCGAGAACACACAAGTGCATCGGTCGACCGGGTCGGTCGACTGATATAGACGTGCACAGTTTGTGCACATCGGTCGACCGGGTCGGTCGACCGGCCACTGTGAGTTCTGAAATATCAGAACTTCCAAAACCAGAATTTTGGGGTTTTGGTTTATAGGTCTTGGTTAAATTTTGGAACTTGTAAAAACATAGAGTATGAGCATATGTCATACTTCTATCATGTTAAAATAGTTTTGATAAAAAAATCCCTTTGATAAAAACTTGTTTTTCCATAAAAGTGTTTTTCCAAAACTATTGTTTTTCTAAAAAGCTTATTTCCAAAACATGTTCATTTTAAAAACTAAGTTAGAAATGGAAATTGAAAATCTTTTTGAAGCCATGAACCTAACTAGAGGTGTGTGTGTGATAATCTCATAGCTCTACTTCTAATATCTAGCTTTGACAAAATATCTAAAATAAAAGTAAAATACAAATCATGTTTTCTCGGTCTTCTTGATCTTCATATCATCATCTTGATCCCGAAGCATCCTAGTTGTGCATAGCTTTGGGAATCTTCATTTTTGCGACGTCCAAACTTGTGAGTCTTTTAGCGGAGCCGTCAAAAACCTGTTCTTGAACCTGAAATCCTTTTAAACAAAAATATTAAATACATAACTAAATATGTTTTGTTATCATCAAAATAACTGGGATAGTGGCCTTTGGGCCAACAATTTTTAGACAGCCTACAGAACCCCCTCCAAAGTTTTCGATATTCCGTGGTTGACTGGGACAGATTTCGAATACTTTGGACTCTGACTAAATTCAGACTTCTCATGATTGAACTGACAATCATTCGAGATGCTCCAAGCTTGATCCTGTCTGGAATATGGTCTCCGTGAGTGTACTGTAAAGCTCTTTGAAGCCACCAGAGATGATCGTGGTGAGTGTCTAGATACGCAGTCCAGACCTTCTCAGCGCTCTGAGCAGTTTGTTAGTATACTTTGAAGCAGGGGTGAACAGTCGTCTGCTTGCGCCAGTGTACTGTTGAACTGAAAAGACTGAATGCAAGTCCTGTAAACGCAGGAGTCATGTTGCTTTAAAGACTCGACTCTTGTAGGGACGCATCCTTTGAGATGAAGACACAGCTCTTACCCTGTGAACTAGGCGCAACTCTGGCCTTGCTGAAGAGGCGCGACTTTTAGAGGAACGCGGTTTTTATTGAACACGAATCCGTATCGTGGGCGCGTTGCCACATGTCAGGCAGAATTGAAGGGACATCTTCCCTTTGGCGCGCGAATTTTGCGCTGCATTTATATGCACACCACTCGTCGAACGGGGATTAGGCCTCGAGCCAAGCGCCGCGTATCTCTGGGGATTTCTGTGCCGATAAAAGACAACAGTCTTTCAAGAGTCATCATTAGACTCTTCTTCTTCGTCGAGTTCTTTTAGGGTTAAGAAAAGGCTCAAAACTTTATCCCATTTTCACCACCTTCAACAGTGATTTCACGGTCGAAATGGCACCCAAGACCAAACCTGCTTCTTCATCTTCAATCGCTGTCGCTCCGGAGATTCAAATGGGTGGTTCTTCCATGCAGGAGGCCCCTATTTCAGGTAGTAAAACCATCTGATTTGGTTTCCGCCATTGAAGGGGCTTATAGAGTTCTTTCAACTCTTAAGTCTCTTTTGAATATGAACCGCCAACGCGGGCTCATGCCCGTGTTTGATCCCCAGACGCGGTTCTTGAGTTGATAGACAAGATGCATGTTTGACGACCTCTGCATCCTTCCTTTATCAACTTGAGTCCATATTTACATGTTGAACGCAGGCCGTCATTGAGCCTTGCGTTTCGGACTCAATGCTCAGAATATTTCTAAGTGTGGGCAGTTCAGACACAGACTTCCTGCAATTCTTGCGTCTTGTAGGATCAGACGCAGGTTTTAATGAATCTCGCGTCTGAGTCCGATACTTAGAAATTTTTCTAAGTCCTGGATTTTGAAATACAGGATTCCTGCAAGCCTCGCATTCTTTGAGTTTGGACGCAGGTTTGATGATTTTCGCGTCTTGACTCATTCATGCGTTTGAGTTTCGAACACTTAGCCATTTTCTTTTAGATTTCTGACCAAGTGTTGTTCTCTTTGCAGTACGATACTCCTCCAAACCTTTGTCCACAAAGTGCCACTTTGGGCACGTAGGCGTGATGATCGTAATCTAACCTTCATGCTTCAGAGAACTGCTCCTGTGACTACTGGTAAGTCAAAGGAGCGAAAGGAGAGGATCTCCAAGGCCAGTATGGTAACCCTCCGGGAGATTATCTCTGATGGACTGTTTGAGACGGATTCTCACACTCCATTACGGAAGCCTGTCTTCTTCTTTGGTGACGACATTGACGAGGATGATAGGATTTTGCACGACGGAGATTATAAGTGGCTCCGTCAGATAGGGGATAGGAAGTTTTTTCTTCCTAATATGGAGAGGATGTACCCCTGTCTTATCTTCAGCACATGTCTGTTCACCGTGCGATGGATTGGGATCTTTCCCGATTTGTCTCCAGTGTCTCTCTTGGCAGACTAGGTGCCAAGAAATACACTCTGTCGGCCATGAGAAAGAGGTCTTTGGTTTATTCCCCGGATTGGTCAGGTCTGAATACCCGAGAGGGAAAACCTCGCAGCTTGGCACCACCTTCATCAATCAGTTCATGAAAGTGAGGGGTGATTTTTTCGTCGAATTCCGTCCGCTCGGGTGGGTTCATTCTTCCAACAGATCCTGGTAGGGTAGGATGGTTGGATTTGTCCTTGTCAAACTTGGAGCTCTGCTGCAATAGGTGGGCTGTATCACTCAGTCAGGGCTGTGCAGTATGGCCTCCCACAAAGTTCTCAAATTTCTATGGCATCCTGGAGCACTATAATTCTTTGACGGGCACATTTTTACTCTAGTCGGGGAGATGGGGCTCGCTCTTCATGAGCTGTATGAAGTCTCAGGGCTTGTTATGGGAGATGCCCCTTATGAAGAATATGTTCTGACTTCTGAAGAACTTCATCTCTTGAAAAAGGAGAGCCCTCAAGTATATGAGACATACTGGGAATTGTTGTGTCACTTCCACATCTGCGGTCAAATAACCTCCTGGAGAACAGGGGTGTCAAGCAGATGTCTTGGGCGAGCTACCTATTCAATGGTATAAATGAGAAGGATAGCCCAGTGACCAGTCTGGCTCCTTACACTGACGAAGAAATTGCTGAGAGGATCAACGCCTTTGCGAGCTCTTACACCACGGAGTCAAATGAGGATACTTTCAAACCTGATACGATCTTTGAAAGTTTTCATCATCAGGCCCGAGTTCTCATTTCTGACCGGGCGCTATTGGCGGGCTTTCTTATGCTATGGCTGAAGCATTGTGTGGTGCCAACATTGCCACATGAAGTAATTGTCGCCGATGGGTGTACCCGGCGGTTTTGCTGGCCTATGGAAAGTCTATCGCCCTTCTCCCAAAATGATGGCTGGAATTCAAAGTGGATTACCGCTCTGGTTAAAAGCCTGTGCCAAGTGGAGGCCATTGTCGACTCCAAGGGTAGACCAGAGGTTGACTCGAAGGGAAGGCCTAGGGTAAAGACCCCTAACCCCAGGATCGAGCTTCCATATCCATACTTGATGGCTTGGTACGTTATGCACTGCCCTTTCACTGATGACGGCGATGCCTCTGTCTGAGGGGTTTGTCCCTTTTGTGCAGAAGCTAAAGAATTCGAGCTGGTCCAACTATTATATGTTCTACGTTCGGAAATGTATTCTGAACGCTTCGAACTACCAGCTCGACTTTTGCTTCCCTAAGATTGTTGATGCATCCTTCGGGGATAAATTTTCCGACCTTGCGGGACCATATGATTTCACAAGGCTGCCATCGGGAGTCTTCTGGTGGCTGATTAATATTCGGCCTGGGTATATGCTCTTTCGGCAAGGGAACTCGTGTACGATCGATCCTTATATGCCGAGTCGTTTTGCTCGACAGTTCGGCTATGATCAATTATATATCGGCAACCCCAATACTAATCTCTCCTTCAGTGGGAATTTATTTGAGGGTGCTCGGGCATGGTACTACAGCATAGCTGAAGGGACTAAAGCTGTTTTCAGCTTGCCTCACAAGACGCCCAATTGTTACACTAGTCTCAGCTTCTGTACTTAGTACTCCCTGGCCAGCAAGATGCCTGGCTTCAGAATAAATACCTCATGCATTAAGAGCATCAAAGCATCGTATAAGGACAAATTGGAGTCCAACAAATGCGTGCGAGGTATGGACGAATATCAGGCAGCCGAGAAAGAAACAGGAGGGGAAACAGGACGAGACCAAAGGCAGCAGCACCCAGGAGCAGCCCATTAAAAAGAGTCGGCAGGCTGTGTCCAAACGTTCCCACGGCTCTACTTCCAAGGGTGAGCCCATCCCGAAGAAGGCTAGGAGAGAATTGGAGGCTGAAACTTCAATGCCCGAGGTAGTTCCTTCTGGTGTTGAGGAGCAGAGGGAAGAAGAGGAAGATGAAGAGGAGATTCTTCCTCTTCGTCCTCGCGGTCTACGCATCAGGGGTCCCATAATCCTGGAAGAAGGGGAATTTGCAGGTGAACCCGCCATGGCTGAAGAGGCTGAGCGACCCGAAGTCGACTTGGTAGGGAGGGATGACGTTGAGATCCCAGGGGTCTCAACTCAGCCTGGGCCTTTTTAGTTTATGAGAGAAGGGTAGAGATGCAACAGCCTGGGTCTCCCAGTGTATTGATGCCCACTTCACGGGTTGTCGATCCCAGCCTTACTACTGGGGTACTCAGTAGTAAAGTCTCGATTGCTGAGCCTGCTTGTGTTGAACTGTCATCTTCATCGTCCGAAGAACATGGGTATTATTCTGGCGAAGAAGTTGATTTCGGCGACGAACCCGCTCTTCCTGATATGAGTAAATTTTCGCATATTTCAGAGGAAGAGATGCAAGGATGCGACCCTGTGACGGCTTCGCCGATAACAATAATTGCTGCTACCGAAGGTACTTTCCTTGTCTTCTTGAACCATCTCCTCCTTAAGTTAGGGAAGAGTTTTGACATTTATTTTTGATTTTCAGGGCTGGCTGTTGACAGTGAAGCTGCAACCTCCTCTCATATTGAGGTGATGATTCAAGAGCTGGCCCAGCAGGAGGGCCTTGAGGCTCCTGTTACCGGAATGCCTCAAGAGAGTGCGACCGTCGGGGTCAGCGAGGCCTCCACCCCACATGACCTATCGAGGAATTCGCCATTTTCAGATCCTCAACTTGGTAAGAAAATACTAACGTATTGAAGATTCTCCTTTTTATTATCATTACTGACGTTTTAGTGGTTGGCAGAGAGTACTGGGGTAGCTCAAGTAGAGGATCCTGCGGCAAGCATTGACGTAGAAGATAGCACGGTTCAAGCCTCGACCGGGAACCCGATGTCGCAAGGTCTGCTGTTACTTCTGTCGCAGTGGAGGCTGCTATGACAATAACCATTCCGAGATATAGTGACTACCTCTGTACCTGTCGAACTATCGTCGGCCTCACTCCTGTACCAGCTGAACTGGTTCCCGTCTCTCACGCTGTCATGGAATGGGGGTCCGAGAGTACATCAGCAGAGTTTTCTCTAGCTAATGACATCATGAAAGAGCTAGCACGTCAAATGGTGCAGCAATTTTTTACTTCCGTGAGATCTTGTATTGACCTCATCCTTTCTGGGGGCAGCTCTTTCGAGTTTGCCCGAATACTTCTCGAAATCAGATCGAGAACATTGGTCATACTGGGAGTCCTTCGCAGGCTAGGGCATGCCTGATGCCGGTGGAGCAGCTGGGGAGCCACCTGAAGGAGCTCAAGACCCTGAAAAATGCTGGTTCAGTAGATGAGGCTCGGACAACCCTGAATAAGCTTCTTGCCGCTCAAGAACATGAGCGAAAGGAGATGGAGGAACAAATAGCTGAAGAGACCCGCCATCTCCAGCATTTCTAAGCTGACCACCAAAGGCTGATTGGCGATTCTAAGAAAAATGAAATCGTCATACAGAGTGCAGAGCAGGTTATTGCCACTGCTCGAGCTACCATAGCCAGGGCACAAGCCTTGATCGAGACCAATGAGCAGAAGTTTGTCGCTGCTAGAAAAAGGCTAGAGGAGCTGAAACTGCCAGGACACAGGCTGAAGGAAACCTCTCTGCTCATTCCTCCAGTTGGAGTCTCTTCAAGCGCAACTGGCTGCGAAGAGATTTTTGTCTGAGGAGGAGCTGCGGGTCCAAGCGCTGATGGAGGCTGAAAGGGCATGTCAGCACGAGATGCATCGTCTCCGGGAACAAATCCGTTCCTTGACGAAGCAAGATTATTAGCCTTCTTCTCCTTTTTGTATTGTTCACCATTTATTTTTTAAAACACTCTATTTGTCAAGAGTGTCTGTATTACTTTTACCATTTTTGAATCTGTAACCCCCTGCTCCCTGATGTACGTATCACAGTATCAGTACGCGATATGACGTATAATATTGATTTGACTTTCCTGATAGTCAGATTGAGCCGATTTTAGTTTCAGATATTATTTTCAATATTGTAGATTTTTCGGAATTTTCTGAAATTTTTCTGAATTATTTTGAAAAATCTCCGTAGTCGGTGTCGACCGATACCGATAATCGGCTCTACGATTTTTATTTCATAAATGGAGTTGCATTTTGGAATTTGCTTTCACCTTGTGGCTTAGAATTATATTATCTACGTTAGGGTATTTTTGAGAATTTTTCTGAATTTATCAAAACTCGGGCTAAAACGGTGCGCCCGGTATCGACGATACACTCTAGGAATTTTAACTTACAAATCGGACTTTATTTCATAAATTCGATTTCACATTCCTCCTCCATGTAATATTTTCTATTTTACAGAATTTTTGAGATTTATTCGGAACTAGTCAAATTTTAACCCATTAAAATAATATTATTTAATTATCTTTAATTTCTTCCTTTCTCCCTTCTCTTTCTTTTTCTACAACCTTCCTCCCCCACCACCCTTTTCAGTCAACGAACCCAAAACCCCCACCGCCTTCTCTCTCTCTTTCCCCCTTAAAAATCTCTCCCTCTCTTCTTTCTCTCTCTTGCAATTTCTCCTTCTCTCTCTCTCTCTCTCTCTCTCCCTCTCTTTCTTCTCTCTCACTGTCTCTCTACATCTCTCCCTCACTCTCTCTCTGTTCCACCAGGTTGGAGGTCGACCGTCACCGGCAGGCCGGCGCGCCGCCGGTGGCCGCCCCCCAAGCCGGGCACCACCCCTCCCTTTCTTCTTCTTTTCCTTCTCTTCTTCTTCTTCTTCTTTTCTTCTTCTTTTTCTTTTCCTTCTACTTCTCCTCTTCTTCTTCCCCTGTTCTTCTTCTTCTTTTCTTTCTTTTCTTTTCTAGTGGTTCTTCTCCTCCCTCACTCTTTCTCTCTCGCTCTCTTCCTCTCTGTGCGCAGGCCCAGGCCCCCCAGCGACCTAGCGCCGCCGCCAGCCGCCGTGGCCACGAAGTTGCGCGGCCAGGCACAGGCAGCGCTGCTGCCCTGTTCTCCCTCCCTCCCTCTCTCTCATTATCTCACTCTCTCTCTCTCACCCTCTCTCTCTCTCTCACACACACTCTCTCTCTCGGCCTGAACCGCCGGCGGCAGCTAGACCACCGCCGGCGGGCTCCCTCACCACCGGCCAGCTGAGCTGGCCGGCCACGACGCGCGCAGCAGCAGCGCCTCCGACTACTGCTTTCTTTGTTGGGTTCGGGTGTAAACCCGAACCCATTAATTTCTTTGGGTAGGGTTTTGAACCCAATAACCCATTACTTAATTTATGGGTATGTGTTGTGGATCTAAACCCGACCCGTTAGCCACCCAACCCGCATCCAATAAATAAAGGTAATATTACAGAAAACCCCCTGATAATTTATACTATTTGCCAATGATATATTTTATTCCATCTTTAACCCATTTCTATTACTTTTAGTGTTCGGGCGATATCTGGAGCATCCGGTGTCCGATCTGGACGATTCTGAAACCGTTGCGATCGTGGAAAGAGAACTACCTTCCCATGGCTAGTTTGTGAGTGTTTTTTTATGACTTATATTTTATCATGTTAGTGATCTTGATTGGTTGCCAATACGGATTATCAGAAATCATTATTATATTATTAATAAAATGAATTGTTAGTAAATCCTTGTAATTAAACCATACATGATTGTTATCTTGATTTTTGTCTTATTTCCTATTTGTCCATGTTTCTTTCTCTATCATGCTCACTGATATTTCTGCCGGTATTCTTGTACTTATTTAATGCTGGAACACTTGTGTATATGGAGGCTATTCCCGTACTGAGGCTTAACGTACGCGTGAGGGTGTTTTCACCTTGCATATGTACGTTGCCATAACGTCTCCGTATCCGTGAGATCGGGGCGTTACAGAATCAAATAATAAAAGTCTTCCAAATTTTGCTCCATCTTCATCCTTTCAAGTTTTTACTCGTTGTAGATGAACTCAATTTTCATAACCGTAGTCTCTGACTGTTTGTAAAACGTAGTCTTTAGTCGGCCATGAATAATAAACTCAGGCTAAACTGAGTTCTTGAGCGAGACGCGGCTTTCATTCATAGTGGAGACGCGATTTGGGAGACGCGACTCTGACTCATTAACGAAGATGCCGTTCAGGCTTATCAAGGAAGACGCGCGAACCTTTCTTTTCGATAAGGACGCAGCTCTGGCTTAAAGACAAAAGGCGTTATTCTGAGACGTGAATTTGTGTTCTTCAATAAAGGGGACGCGGCTTTCATATTTATGAAAGGACGCAGATCCATAGACGCGGCCCTTGATTCTATCAGGATGCAGTGGCGACGCGGTCTTAGGCTCCTCAAAAACTGACGCATAGATCTCAGCTAATTAATGGGGACGCGGGTACGGCTCAGTAGAGACGCGTCTCTGGACCCTTGATAAGGCGCAAACTCAGGCTGTATTGAGTTTATGATGGGATATGACTTTCATCTCGCAATGGAGGCGCAGTTTCGGGCTCCTCAAGAATGATGCGGGTCTTCTCTGGTTGTTGAGGATGCAAGCTTCAGGACACAACTTTAAGTTTTTGTAAGTTGATGTGAACTCAAGACGCAACCTCTGAATGGACCTCATTCTGAGGAGACGCGGCTCTGAACCACTCCAAAAGACGCGGTCACGGATCTCTTAGCAGGAGTGAAAAGAACGCAGCCTTCAGGTTCATGAAGGGACGCGGGTTTTCGGGACGCGACCTTTGAGTCTGCGCTTAACGCAACTCTCAAGCGTCATTACAACTCGTCTTAAAGATCTGGTTGGACCTTTAAATGCCAAGTCGGCGTTGACGATTGGGGACCTGTGTCCTTCAATGTTTCCCGAAGCGGCAGTCCACGCGTCAGCCTTTATTGGGCTTTGACATTAAATCTTTAAATGCCAAGTCGGCGTTGACGATTGGGGACTTGCGTCCTCTGATATTTTCTGAAGCGGCAATCCACGCGTCAGCTCTTTATTGGGCTTTGACGTTCGTGCGGGAATTAAGGCCGATGGCTCTGATTTTACGCCATTAATTACAGGCCTTATGGCTGGCCTATAAATAGGACTCGCCCCCTTAACAGTCAATGCTTAGACTGTTTTCCTAAGAGCAGGCGCTCTGAGGGTCTTTATTTTGACTTAATCTTCTTCCTTCAATGGGATGTGCCCTCATGGACAGCGAAAACTCAAAGCTTTCATGCTTTTCTTTAATCTTTCCTGAAGATTATCACTGTCAAGTGATTTCAAGATCAAAAGCATCCCTCTGAGAACCTTTTATATCCGCGCCTTGATGCAGAAAGTTCAACCTCTAGAGGGTTTTCTTCTGCGTGTAGAATTAGTGTCACCATGAAATACTCAACTCAACTGAGTTTCGATTTTGCTGTCCCTTGAAGAGATTCACTCTCTAAACTTCTCTGAAGCCTGACTGGTGTGCCCATTATTTGGAAGTCGCGCCTTTTAGACTTCTTGATGAAGCGCGAGTTGATGAGTCTGAACTCTAACTCAAAGTCTCTGGACGCAAGTGTGATGAACTCCGTATCTGGACTGTGAGACGCGAGCTTTGCATATAGAGCTCGCGTTTGAGGTTGTTGACATAAAAGATTTTTATTCTTGTTGAGGACTTCAGACTTGGATGTGGCAACCCTGTTTCTCGAATAAGGATGTGACAATTTTCGCGTCTGGTTCTCTTCGCGTCTCATATTTAGACGCGGGCCTAAAACTAGACCGCGTTCGATCTGTGTGTATCTGAAGTCCACTACCTCGATCGCGTCTGTTTCTGTCGAAACAGAATTTTGACTTTCTGCGCGGGTCATCCCTGTGTCTGAAGTTTACAGCTATAACCGCGTCTGTTCTTCAGTCTTTCTGTTTTAGATTCTAATCCTCTGATTTTTACTTCCCGCAGGTAGCCTTAATCAGTCTTTCGCACATTCGCTGGGCCCTTGGGAGAATATATCGGCCAGCGAACTCGTTCGATGGTCGAGCACTGGAGGAGAAGTCAAGGCTCCTGTTTATGGGAGACGAGGATTTGCGCGACTGATGACATCCGTCAAGACCTCATTGGATATGACGCACCGGCAATGCCCCAGGGTTCGTCATGGTCACAGTGGGTATGGTGGCGGGTATGGTCCTCTGCAGGTCACGGGAAAGAGGACGTCACCTGTAAGGTCTCGGATTCTCCTTCACCAACCTCACCCCAGAAGTGACATCGACGAAAAATCCTTGCCTTGGATGACTTTCTGGTGGTAGAGATGTTCATCAACGAAGGATCATGACCTATACAGTTGGTCGGGTGGAATCAGAAGGCTTTACTGCATTTCGACCTCAAGAAACACATTAATCTTGGTCAATGATGGACTCCTTCGATGTTTAGGTCATGCATCATGATGTAATCAGCATCCGATCGTCACAATGGTGCTCAGCTCTTCTTTGGCGCTCTTCCAAACATCTTGTATTTGGAGTAGTGAGACTGCTTTAGGAGTGAGTGCAACTTCTTTATCCCTTTATTGTAACACTCAATCTTATTGTATAAGAGAGTGTCTTGTATCACTTTCATGTGCTGGAATATAAATAAAAGTGACACTTTTTTTTCTTCTTCTATTGTCTTGAATTCCCTTTTTGCATTGAAAATCAGATGAATAGAAGTAAAAGGGTCTTGGACTCGCTAAAAGTATGATAATAATCCTAACGAGTCAAAGTTTGTAAGAAAAAAAATGTTTCAGGAAATTCATCAATGCTGTCAGAGATGTGATATTAACTTGACAGAAGTAAGATAATTTCGTGAACCTGCCAATCTATAAATGAGAATGACAAGTGAAATTTGTACCCCCAGGGAGGATGAGTTTTCATCAGAGGTTTGGAATTAACTTGACTAAGACCAGCTGAGAAATTAGTGAAAACACTGTTAACGGTGTAATGTTAACCTAACAATATTTTTTTTTTAAGTGGACTTGTACTCTGTTGACGAGAATAACAAGTGAGACTAGACTCGAAGGGAATCCAGGAGGGCTTTTTCCGTTAGAGGTATGATATTAACTTAACGGGTTGAATATAGTCTTGCCAGAAGTGTGATGTTAACTCGACAAGGGTGTGAGTCAGAGGTGTGATATTAACTTAACTCAAGAGTGTTCCAGCTTCATTTGGGAAAACTGAAAGTGTCACTATCATAAGTGTAATATTTAACTTGGCAGTGAGGGTAATACTAGAGGTGTAATTGAACTTGTCATTGGTCATCTTGACTTCGACAAGAAAGCCGAGGGAAAGTCATGGCCATAGGTGTATTGTTGAACTTAGCAATGACCTAGACGCTAGAGGTGTGATGTTAAACTTAGCATCGCTCATTTCAGCTTCGATTTGAAAGTCTGAGGGAAAATGACTGTCAGAGGTTTAATATTGAACTTGACAGCAACTTAATCACTGTTAGAAGTATAATGTTAAACTTAACAGTATTTGTCAGAGGTGTGATATTAACTTGACAGAAATTGGCTCGAGATAGGAGCGATTTGGGGACCTGTCGTTCTACTGATGAGAAGTGACAAGTAGAATTTAAAATGTCAGAGGTGTAATTTTAACTTGACAGTGATTGATTGCGATATAATTAATTTTGAAGACTTATCATTCTATTGATGAGAATTGACAAGTGAAGTTTGAAGTGTCAGAGGTGTAGTGTTAACTTGACAAATTGAAGGCTTGCTACTCCATCTAAAGTTGAGACAAATAAGGTTTGTACTTACCAGGGAGTATTGAGATTTTTCATTGCGAGAGGTATAATATTAATGTAGCAATGACTGTATTTTGTAGACCTACCATTCTGTGTATGAGAATTGGTAAGGGATTTTGGAGGAGAGAGTGGGACCAAGTCCACTTAAGATTTTTAGCAACCCTCAGCTATCAACGGATTGGGTGGCCTTTACCAACTACCGTTTGAGTTGGGCTAGCCATGCTATTCCCTCACCATGATGAGTTGTCGAAGACTTATGTTGGGCTTAGAAGCCAAATTTTCCTCTGTCCTTAGCCGCCGGAGGCGTCGGATGTTTAATGAAGAGAGCAATACTAAAACCCAAGTTTAGCCTTTTGTTTCTTTCTCAATATTTACATCATACAGCATTGTGCAGTCAGTGCCCGATTAACTTGTCACTGATATTATGATGTGACTAGTAAAGGAAAGAAACTTTTCTTGGATCTGGAGTTTTGATCAGAGGTATAATATTAACTTGATCAGAGGAAAAGTACTATTAAGGATAGTACTTCTTCAGGAATCTGTCGTTGATTGGCATCATGAGTGTATCACGTTTGAAGTTATGAGGCGATATGCTCCATTTGAGTAGACGACTCTACTACAAATGGTCCTCTCATTTGGGCTAGAATTTTCTTTGTCTTATGTGTCATCACCATAGGTCTTCTGACGGCTAAGACAAGGTCACCTTTCTTGAAAGTTCGCGCCTTAGCTTTCTTGTTGAAGGCTCTGATAATCCGAACTTGGTAGAGCTCGATTTACTGTTGGACCTGCAGACGTTTATCATTAAGGTTTCCAGTTCTTGAGTCGCAGTCGATGCTTCTCCTCCTTTGTCATCTCTGCTATCAAGGCAACACGTAGAGATGGAATTTGGATTTCTAGTGGAAGCCACGGCTTCACACCCATATACCAAAGAAAATGGCGTAGCTTTAGTTGGGATTCGAACAGTTGTGCGATAGGCCCATAAGCATTCGCCTAACTTGTCGTCCCAGTCACGCTTACTTTTCGAGACGAATTTCTTGAGAAGCTTGCCAATGGTCTTGTTGAAAGCTTCTGCGAGACATTAGCGGCGGGGTAATATGCCGTTGAGGACACACTCTAGATTCTGAACTTAGTGCAGAACCTCTAGAAAGCCTGACTGACGAACTGGGGTCCATTGTCATGGACAATTCGCTGAGGAATATCAAAACGGTAGATGACGTGATGTTTGACGAATTTGATCACATCAAATGACTTTACCTCCTTTAAAGGAATGGCTTCAGCCCATTTAGGGCCAAACTACATCCATGCCCCACATCTCAAATGGCCAGGTAGAAGTGTAGAGTGAAGGTATCCTGGTGCTTGATGTATGAAATCACCATGCACTTGGCAGGCGTGACATCTTTGGCATAAGTGATGGCGTCAGGGATCATCTTAGGCCAAATATATCCCAACCTTTGAAGTCGATCCCCAAGTTTTGGGCCAGGTTGATGGGCTCCGCATATGCCGTCATGGGCTTCTTTCAATACCTTGTGCCTCTTTTTGTGATAGGCAACGAAGCAAGATCTCGTCATGCGACGACGGTACAGTGTTCGCGTAATCGCATATAGTAGAATTTGGGGGCTTTCCTTCTAATGGCAGCCGCTTCTTTAGTATCATCAGGCAGGATGTCGTACAAGATATATCAATGTAAGAGAATCGCAGTCTCTAGGCTCTGGGCCGGTTGACGACTCAGAGCTTCTTTGACTGACAGTTCCTTGTCGGCTTCTGGTAATCCTCAGAAGCGATTCTTGGGCAATACAGGTTGTGGCTGTGGACAAGTTTTCTCTACTACTCCAGCTGGAAGGGCTAAAGAGGCAGCGAGAGCGAGAGAGACGCAGTGCATGCTGCGCATTTTGCTGGCGGGTACATGGTCGTGATGTCAAAGTTTATGAACCTCTCGGCCATGTTGACAGTTGCGTTGTAATAGGGTACTAGATCTTCATGTCTGACTTCGTACTCCCCGCAAACTTAGTTGACGATAAGTTTAGAGTTACCATATGCCTCGAGATTTTTAACGCCAATCTCATCGGCGAGTTGCATTCAATCAAAAGGGCATTGTACTCAGCTACATTGTTGGAGCAGGGCTCGGTTAATGAGAAGGCTTGAGGAATCACATAGTTCTGTGGGGAGACGAGTAATACCCCCACTCCTGCTATGACATGTCCTTTCGGGCCTATTCTCGATGTACCATCAAAGAAAAGTTGTCACACTGTCTTTCAAAAGATGTCTGGGTTAGGAAAACTTCAGCGACCTCGTCTGGAGGTCCTCATAAAGTTCAGTTGCCCTCGGGTCTGGATGCTCAGCCAAAAAATCCGCCACCGCTTGTCCCTTCACGTCTTTTTGTAGTAAAAGTGCATTTCATATTGGGATAGCAGGCAGTATGGCCCATTTTGCAATCGGCCGTTTAACGATGATGGCTTTGTCATGAGTAACCTCAAAGGGTTAACCCTTGATATGACGTTATAGTTTGGCCTACCAAGTAATGTCGCATTTTCTGGATTGCGAACACCAATGCCAAACATTCCTTCTCGATCGGGTTGTATCGATGTTCGGCCCCGATCATAGTTCTACTCAGATATAGATTACTTGCTCGTGTCCTTGATCATTTTCTGGGCTAGTAAAGCTCCTAGAGAATGATCCATCGCTCGGACGTATATCAGGAAAGGTTTCCAGACACCGGAGCTGTAAGGACTGGTGGTTGCGTGAGGTACCGTTTGATCTCCTCGAACGCTTGTTGGCAAGCATCATCCCAACGAACGAGACACCCTTTTTCATGAATTTGGTAAAGGGTTGACATCTTCCAGAGAGATTTGAGATGAACCTTCAGATGTATACCAATCGTTCTTGCAATCCCCTAAGTTCTCTGAGATTTCGCAGAGGTTGAATCTCCTGGATAGCGCGAACTTTTTCCGGGTCCAAATGAATTCCTGTGAAAGTTATCACAAACCCTAGGAATTTGCCGCTGGCCTCCCCAGGAAGGATTTGGTGGGGTTCATCTTCAATTGATGTGTCCGCATGATATCGAAAATTGCCTTTAAATCGGTTATGTGATCACCTTTGGCGCGACTTTTCACTGCAATGTCGTCAACATAGCATTCCACTGTTTTACGCATGCGTTCGTAGAAAATGGCATTCATAGCCCTCTGATATGTTGCCCCCGCATTCTTCAGTCCGAAGGGCATAACGGTGTAGCAGTATACACCCAGTGGTGTCCTGAAAGAAGTATATTTTTCATCAGCAGGATACATTTTGATTTAGTTATACCCTGAGAATCCATCCATGAAGAACATTCGCTCGAATCCACACGTATTGTCAATTATGACATCCGTGATTGGAAGAGGAAATTCGTCTTTGGGACAGGCCTCGTTTAGATCGCGAAAATCAATGCAGATCCGGATCTTTTCGTTCTTTTGGCAACGGGAACAATATTGGCTACCCAATCAGGATGTTGCTCTTCCCTAATGAAGCCAGAGTCTATAAGTTTTTTGACCTCTGACTGAATTGCCTCCATTACTTCTGGACGGAACCGTCGCTGCTGTTGTTTGACTGGCTTTACGTCCAAATTAATGTTGAGGCGATGCATAGCCACTCGAAGATCAAGTCCATGCATGTCCTCGTAATTCCAGGGGAAAACATCTATATATTCTCGCACAAGAGATATTAAATCTTCTTTCTCAGAGGGTGACAGGTTTTCGCTTATAAAGATGGGCTTAGGATTAGCCTCATCTCCTAGATTAATCTGAGCAACCTTATCCTCCGTGGGTGGCTCGCTCTGTTCAAAGCGAGTATCCCAAAGAGCATTTAAGTGTTTGATCCAAGGATCTGTATCAGATTGGATCATTTCTTCATCTCTATCTTCCAGGTGATTGGTTGAACCATGTTCACTGAAAGTTCTCTGAAGATATTGCCGACACTAACATCTGACTCCCACGATGACGTGCCCGATGAGTAAGTATGGCATAATGACTCTTCGAATTCAGAGGTTGATGGGATCGGAGTTGACACATAGCCAACCCCCTGCGAGTTCGATGATAATAATCAGGGGTTTTCTCTTTTGGAACGAAAGATCGGAGTAGTGTTCTCCTTCCTTTGCCGAAGTTCAACCCAGGTCCGTTTGTCAGATCATATCCCATGCTTTCTATCATTCTGAGTACATTTGGCTCATAATGAATGAACTGAGGGGGTTCCTTCTCGCTTTCTGATTCTTCATGAGACATCGGCTCGGATTTGATCTGTCTGAAAAGAATTGGTTTTTGGCCTTTCCGTCTTACTGGAACCATAAATATTGATTCTTGCGCATCACCGGCATCTTGGTTCGTTTCAAAGGATGATTTCACTGGTACATGCAATGATGTTAAAGCATCCATTGCCGACCAGGGGTGCTCATCCACTTCAGTACTAGTGTCTCACGGCACTGAATCAGAAGCGAACACAGAAAGATAAGCCAAATCTAATTCTTCATTAATATACCATCCGCCTACATCATTAGCGGTGTTATCAACATCGAGCTTATTAATGCTCGTTATAAGTGGATCTAGTTCCCACATGCACTCTTCTTTCTCCAGCTCGGTGTCAGCTTCATTACCAGAGTCTGGCTCCTCTGGTTGTGGGATCTCATTTGTTTCCACAGAGTCCCGGTACAGGAGAGAGTCTGTGAAATAGTTCTCGACTCCCTTGAACGGATGCCTTTTGGCAATCAATGTTCGTACCTTTCCACTCCCGTCGATGTATTTCATGACTTGATGGAGAGTGGAGGGAACGATGGAATTACGATGAATCTATGGTCGTCCCAGCAGCAAATTGTATAAGGTTTCGGCATCGATCACGTAGCATGTCACTTCTGACTTTAAGTCCCCAATCTGGCATTTGAGCTTGATCTTCCCCATTGGGCGGGTACCATGGCATTGAACCCATAAATGATCGTCTGGGTAGCGATCAACCGGTGGGTAGGAAACCCTAAATGTTGCATGACCCGGTGAGGCATAATGCTCAATGCGGACCCTGGATCTACCTGAATGCGGCTTACTTCAGATGATCCGATGTACCCTGTGAAGTATAGGGGTCGATCATGTTTCCCTTTAACCTGCATATCATCTGCCGTAAAAGTGATGCAGGGAGCATTTTGGGATGTGTGGAGGCAATCCTCTACATCTTCCTCCCGTGGTTCAACCGGCACCTGTGTCATGAAAATCTCAGCGTCAGCTAGAGCCTCTCTCAAAGCTTCTCTGGTTGACTTTGATAGCCTCAGGAGCTCGTAAACGGGTTACAGGACGTCAAAGTGGTAAGGTGTTATGGATTCTTCCGCGATATCTTTTGAGAGAGCTTTAGAAAACTGAAGCTCTTTCTGTCCCTCCACAGGTTGTTTTGTGGAGGGCTTGGCTGACTCTGTAGCGGGTTTTGGAGGGATTGCTGCCATTTTGTCATACTTTTTCAAATATGACTGGCCCGAACGAGTTTCCGCCACAAGTTGGTTGGGTTCTGCAGCGAGAACTATTGTTTCCTCTTTTGAATCAGTCAGTGAGGGAATATCGGTTTCTGCTTCGCGGGAAGAAACACACATCACATTGCAGGACGAAGCCTTTGCCTTGCCTTTGGACCTTCTGCTGGTAACAGTGGTCCATTGCTGGCCATACATAAGGTCAGGATGAACCCACATAATTTTCCCTGAGGTGTGGGATAGGTACAAGACTCTTCTCTTGCTGATGGTGAGGGTCTATGTTGATCATTCTTAATTCCTCTTTGGGATGGGGACTACTCCAGAGGGTGTTGGAGGTTATCTTCCAAACTGGAGGAACAATGTCATATTAGCCGTCACTTGCTTCTGCTCTGGACGAAGTTTTAGTACCTCTGCGTCAATCAGAGCCTGAAGGATGTCTTTGAAGACATAACAGCTCTTGGTGGGGTGTCCCAGCATCCTATGATACAGGCAGTAGTTGAGATTATCGGTTTTACCGACTTCTTCAGGACGTTTAGCTTCGGGAAGCTTCAGTCTTTTGCTCTTGTTAAGTAATTTGAACAACGAGTCAACATGTTCGTCCTTGAAGGAATACTTCTTGCTGGCGCGCGGCTGACTCGAAGAGCCACTCCCCCTGACCGGTTGAGGTTTGACAGGGGATTTGGTCTCTATCGCCAAGTTATCCTTCCTTTTTGTTTGAAGGGATGCGTCTGGCGCACGCCTTGTCGACCTTTCGGTTCTGGGTTTGTTTTCTTCTGCCCTAACCCTGGCGACAATTTCTTCAGCCTGTTCACCTTACTGGATCAATTATTTTCAGGTGCGGCTTTCAGCAACTCCTATTTAGGTGAGGAGTGAAGTTAGTAGATTATGGCGGCATGTTTCCACCAGGTTGACCTGGGTCATACCGCTTGGACATCGAGTGCTACATTCTAAAATCTTTCTACAAATGATTTGACGGACTCCCCCTTTTGCTGCTTTATAGCCAAAAGAGTAGGCATTGTGACGTCTGAGTCATCTTCAAAGAAGCGTGTCAGGAAGAGCTTCTCCAAATCGCCCCAATTTTTAATGGAGCCTTCCGGGAGCTTCATGAACCATTCAAAGGTGATCTCTTTTAGGGTGCCGATGAACAAACGTGCCAGGATGGCATCTTATCTACCACGTTCCCCGTCTGAGACTTAAAGTAGTAGATATGTTAGTTCGGTGACCCTTTGCCGTCCAATGCTTGAAGGGTCGGAGCTTTGAACTTAGGAGGGTATGGAACAAGGTCCCACTCGGCTGGACATGGCCGGACTACTCCTACTTCTTAGAGGCCTTTCCGATTAGCAAGGGCCTCGAGACGTTGCTCTAGTTGGTTCATTCTTTTAGAATGAACCCCTACATGGTCTCGGTTGTCTTTCTCCTGCGATGAGGATTTAGACGAGCCAGAAGCAGATTGCTCTTTCTCCTCAATATGTACAGAAGATGAGCTTTCTCCCTCTTTTCTTTTGACTTTAGACTTTTTAGAGGAAACTTTGTCGGTTGACTTCCTCTTGTCTTCAAGCAATTGTGCCAGCATCTGCTTGAGGGTATCAATAGATTCTTGTTGAGCACGAATCATCTCAAATGTTTCTTCTGGACCTGGGCTTGCTGCTCCAAGCGCCTGGCTATCTCCTCAGGAGTATTCATCATGTATATAAAGGCCTCCTTCTCTATGGAAGAGTTCGAAGCCTGTGACTCCGCAATAGCGGAATGCGAGTCATTTACTTCAACGCCCCGAGCCAGGGCACTGTAATTGATCGGGGCAATTACCCCAGTCCGAGTGCGAGTATGTCAGTACACTCCTTCTAGTTCTGTGTCAGACTCGTCGGAGCTGACCATAGGTTGCTTTCCTTTACTCCTGCTTGTCATGTTTGCAGTGAATTCTAGGTACTCAGTGTCAGAGAAAGTCCTCCTTCTGTGAGAGCGATTTCTTTTAGCTAATTGGGGAGTTAGAGTCAGCTGTCTGAATCTAGACTACTGGCTTGCTCGTGGACTACAGTGGCACTCAGAGAGCATTGTAATAAACCGTTCGCAGCAACACGGTGGAGTGATCCGACTAGCACTTCTCTTCCTTGTCAAATAATCCCTTAGATCCGTGGGAAGGGGATTGAAGAGATTAGCCTCGGATTGTCGAAGGCTTTTCAACTTGCGAGCGTTCTCCTTGCTTCGTAAAGCTGAGGCCCAAGGTTCTGAGACGTGGCGCTCATGAACGCGGCTCTTGCATTGCGGCACCGAAACGCGAGTCTGGCGTCTCTGCTGAGAAGAGACGCGGCTCTCGCGTTGTTGATTGTCGCATCTGGGTAAAGATGCTTGAGAAACACAGGGCTGCTGGGTCCGCGTATAGAGGCACAGGTCTCGTGTCTTTGATAAAGAGCACGGACGTCGCGTTGTTGCTTGTGGCATTTGGGAAGCGGTGCTTCAGAAACGCGAGCTTGGTGAATCTCACGTTTAGGTTGCCAAACGCGGACTTCACGTGTCTGACATGGTTCAGAAGAGACGCCGGTTTGAACCTCGCGTCCTACCTCTGTTGGACAAATAGTTGTTCCAACTTGTAGTTGACGCGCACGCCGCCTCTGTCACCGCTCGGCATTCCGGTTACGTCGTGTGGGTTGAAGGGAACCCCGGTAACCTGGCACTGAGGAAGGGGATGAACAGGCTGAACATCAGGAACGTTAACCACGCGGGTCTCCTGGGAGACATTAGCGCGGACGTTACGCATGATGCGATTAGCCACGCATACTTCTCACCAGTCGCGTCTGAGAGGATCTCAGAGCGGACTTGAGAGCAAGTCCCCGAAGAGACTTTTCGGTAGACCCGCGCCCTTGGCTCTTAGAGCCAGAAGAGAGGAACTCTTCATACTTTGCCTGATCGAATTCTACGACAAGTGATTCGACCGTTTTTCCCATACAGGTGACGTCACCTTGCGCCACAACTTGCTCGTCAGTGCAGAAAGTGGTCCCCAGCGGAGTTGCCATCTCTTGTTTGGTGGGAGAAAGTTCCTTGTAAAATTTCCTTAAATCAAATGAAAGATTACAACGGATTAACACTCCGACTACAAGGAAGGGAAGACGTTCATAATTGAATCTCCCTTTTCTTTAATGCTGGGTTCTTGATGTGGTGGTGGAAAGTGAATCTTGTTTTCCGTTGACCAGGTGAGTGTTAGGACCTCTTGGGAATCCTCTCTTTGGATAGCAGACGGAGTAACACAACTCCTGTCGACCAAGAATCTCAAAGAGATTGTAGGCAAAGATTAACTTGTACGCAGCAAGTTGTTCGAAGAGTTGAACTCTCTCTTTCTTTTCGGTGGAAGTCTTGGTGCTTCTACAGCTCACAGGCGGAATTCTTCTCCAAGAATTATCTGATCGACCGACCCCTTCTCCATAGCAAACGGGGCTATTTATAGAGGTTTCAGGGTGAACGTGCCCCCTAAAAACGCTCCATACTGAGGTTAACTTCCTCATTATGTGGACAGTAATTGACCCAATAACGAGGGCAGTTATAACTGAGACGCGGGTTTTGACCCTCGCGTCTTAGTACTGCAGTGATGCAGAGACGCGGTTTCGACCCTCGCGTCTTGGCGCCGCAGTGATGCTGAGACGCAGGTTTCGACCTTCGCGTCTTGGCGCTGCAGTGATGCTGAGACGCGGGTTTCGACCCTCGCGTCTTGGTGCTGCAGTGATGTTGAGACGCGGGTTTTGATCCTCGCGTCTTGGCGCTACAGTGATGGCTATGATTAGCCCTGCGTCTGGAGTTTGGCCTCTGCTTTTTGATGACTTGTCTTTAGTCATTTTTAGACAGCCTACATTAAGATTTTCAGAACTTTTCAGTTCTTCCATGGCTCCCAAAAGACGAGCAGGCAAAGAGGCAGCGACCTCTGCGACGGAGGGCCTTCCCCTCCTCCAGTCATCGAACGTCCTATTGCGGGTAGGGATTTTTTCCTTTTATTTAGAGATTTTCATCTCTTTTTGAAGTCAATTTCTGGCTATTTCATGATGTACCTGGAGTGGTTCATCATGCTCTAGTGATGTCAGGGAGTCGCTTTCACTTAATTCAAATCCACCGAATTTTTAGGGGATTTATTCCCCTTCAATTTCGTGAATTGAAATTTAGAAATCGAATAGTCTCTTCTCCAAGCTTCTATGCGAAGTTAACCCTTAGAACTGTTCACGTTCCATCACATGGCAGGATGTGAAGCTAGCTCTTGAAGCGTAGTTGGGAAAAGGACCTTAAAGTCCTTTGAACAGTTTTTTTAGGCACAAGTGCCTTTCCAGCGAAGTTAGCCCTTAGAGGCTTCTTTGCATTCTATTCAGTGACAGAACGCGAAGCTAAGCTTTTGGAGCGAAGTTAACACTTAGATATTTTCTGCATTCTGCCTTCGTGCAGAGTGCGAAGCTAAGCTGCAGATTGCGAAGCTGAGCTTCAGAACGAAGCTAATGCTAGGCTAGCTTCGCTCGGAGAGCGAAACTATGCCTTAGCAAACAATTTTGCTTTAGCTTTCTTTTTCTTTGGCAGATGAATAATATAGTTTCTTCTTATTTTTGTAGTGTATTATACTCCGGGTCCTTTAAACAGTCTCTTCGGAACAGCTAGGGGACTGGATGGTAAGTTAGCCTGCAATTCCAGGGGCAAGCCTCACTATTCAGCGAGTGGAGCGCTCCTAGTCGAGATGCCCTTATATACGCCGGAGATCAGCGTACTATGAGGAGCATCCTAACTACTGCTCCCCTCGAGGTTTGTGACCGGAGAATCTATCGGAAGCCTGGTTTATGTTCGGGGATGTAGCGCCAGATACCGATCACCAGCTGTTGGTTGGAAAGGGTCGTGGATTTTCAATCTGGATGGCGAGAAATATTATCTCCCATCTAGCAAGCGTCATTTTTCATTGTCTTTCTTCCAATGCATGACAAAGGTTCGGAAGATGAAGTGGCAAGTGACTCGGAGTACCGACTCCGTTCACGTGGAAAAATTGATTGCTCCTTCTCCCGGTTATACAAGGGCGGGTTCTCCTCGCTGCGTATTGGGTCTCCACCCTGGGAACGTTCTCCCAGACATCTCAGTGGGGGAAAATCCTGCCGTGGCTCAGACTTTTGGAAACCAATTCTTTAAGGCTCGTGGTAATTATCTAGCCACTGATTTCAGGACCCCTGGGTGGATTCATCCCCTAAGGCCTGGTGGAGAGACTTAACATTATATGTCTTGGCCCATTTTGAAGAGGATCTGGAGAGATTGGGACTCTACGAGGCTGTCAGGGCGACCTGTTACGGCATCCAGATGAGCGTAGCGAACTTCTACGCCATCTTTGAGTTGTACTGCCCAGCTACAGGGACTTTCTTCAACCCTGTAGGTTAATTGGGCATGATTTTGCACGAGATGTGGGAAGTCTCTGCCTTGCCTTTGGGATCTCTCCCATATGAAGAATATTTCCCGTGCGAAGCGGAGTTGGCACTTCTGGAGAAACATGAGGCCGTCTTGTTCGAGGCTTACCGGGAGTTGATGTGCCATCTTTACATTAGCTCGAGTATGCATGGGAGTCATAAAGGGGCTTCATGCAGTTCGAAGAGCTGGGGGAATTATTTGTTGCCCAACCTGGAAGATGCTCCTGAAGCAGCTCACTGCGAGGTTGCAGGACATTTTCCGAAGGATGCAAGAACACATCCAAGGGGATATGATTTTGGAAGAAGATGACAGACCCTATAAGAAAGGTGATATTCTCCGGAGTTCCATCACCAAACTCGTCGACCAATGTCCCGGAAGGCACTTTTGGCCGGGTTTTTATCGGTTTGGCTGAAGAGATGCGTGGTGCCATCTTCTTCTGGCGACGTCATTCTTCCGACGGTCTTATTACCGGTTGTTCGTCTAGTCCTCGGTCGTTCCCTTGGACTTCTCCCGGCAATAGTGTGTTGTATTCAATGGGGCCTTCGTGCATTAACGGAGGCCTTCTATAGGCCACCAACGACGAAGAGGGGAAAAGGTACTATCCTGCCTTGCGACGGACCAAATCCCAAGATCGGTTTGCCATACACCTATTTGATGGCATGGTTCGCCCTTCACTTCCCTTCTATTGTCCAAGCTGGTGATGAGCCTCCAGAAGGTGTCCGAATGGCGCTTCTTCGTCGGTTCGAGGGATATTCGTGGTCACGGATTTATGTGGCCGCGGTTCGCAAACTGCTGTGTCGGCATGACGTCTACAGTCTTTTTCGGTGCTTTCCTTACATTCGCGATGCAGGTTATGGTGAAGAATTCATGGATGTAGGAGATGGGCAGACGTCGCTGAACCGGGGGGTCTTCGAATGGCTAGTTAGCATCTGGCCATCCCATCTGGTGTACAGGAGCGGGGATACCTGCTACTTGGAACCCTATGTCCTAAGTCGGTTTGTTCGTCAATTAGGGTATGACCAACTATATGTAGGTAACCCGAACATCAGCCTGGCCTTCATAGGGAGCCTCATTGATGGTGCTAGTGCCTGGCGGTTCTTCATTGCTGGCTGTACTGAGGCGCGGCTGTGTATGCCGCTGAGGACTCTGAATCTTTAGACGACTCTGGGGTTCTATCAGTGGTACCGAGCTTCAAACTCCACACCAACCGGATTTTCTTATAACTCATTTGGTGTGAAATTGATCTGAAAGTACACCTAGAGGGGGGGGGTGAATAGGTTACCGCTAATCTAATGAACTAAATGCGAAAATTAAAAACTAATTGCTACAACACTTAGTGCAACCAACGAGTGTAGCCAAATTCAAGGGCTCTGGACTAACTCCTCTTGATTCCTCTGAATAAGAGTTGAGGCGCTATATGAAGCTCTCGTGGTTAGGCACAAGTGAGGCACACACAAACAATCCAAGCATATAGAAATAAGCAATATGAATCAATGCAAGGCACAACACAAGCATATAAGATATGCCAATATGAATGATGCAATGCACAAATAAAGAAAGAGAGAGTTGAGAGTAAATCGATCAAACGCAAACAACAAGATGTGTTTCGAGGTTTGAGCACCGAGCTCTACGTCCCCGCCTTCACCGAGAAGGATTTCCAATCCACTAGGAGTACCGAACTCCTCTCTCAACCAATACAACCTCCACCGAGGCAATACAAATGGTCTACCGAAGACCGGAATACCAAACTCCACCAAACCAATACAACCACAAAATCCACCTCTACCAAAGAGGGATACAAATCCAATCCACCTCCACCTCACTAAAAGGGAGTAAACCACAACCTCAACCTCTACCAAAGAGGGAGCACCCTACAATCCAAATCTACCTCTACCAAAGAGGGATATCACAAATAAAGGGTGGTTACAACAAGGTGGTTACAAATACCACAAACCAAATTTCCCACAAATAAAGATCCTATAGAATAGGATAGATGATATAGCTCAAGTGGAAAACAAGGTGTTTTGGGAATCAAATAACAAAGAAAAATCTTGGGAAAACACTTGCAATATGATAGAAATGAGGATCTAAAGCAATATCCCAAAAACCTATTTTTCTTTGATTTTTTCAAAACCCTTGAAAACAATAAAGATGAAATCTTTAAGCTTTTAAACACTTTTGAAAACTTGTTTTTAAAATCAGAGAATAGGGAAATTTTTCTTCTTCAAAAACTTAACCAAAATCCCAAAGAAATGAGGCTTAAATAGGCCTCCAACCAAAACTAGCTGTTAGAGCTGTTTTTCAGCTCTGGCGGCTGGCGGTCGACCGCCAACGGTAAAAAATTTGACCGTTGGAGTCCTCTGGTCGACCGCCCGGTCGACCGCCCAAATCCAGAGAGCAAATGCTCTCTGGCCGGTCGACCGCCCGGTCGATTGTGCCTTGCTTACGGCAACGTACACAAGTTTGTGCACGTCGGTCGACCGATCCGGTCGACCGCCAGAGCCTGGCAGAAGGCAATCTGGGTCAGAAAAATTTGGTATTTTTATTTCTAAAAAATCCATAAAACTTCTAAAAATCCACAAAATTAGTTTTATCATAATACATTGATATATAAACTTGTGTGAAAAATTTTAACACAAATTTCAAACATTTGAACCATTTTTGTGATATGAAAGAATTATCGAAAACCAAAAACCGTATTTTCTAAACTTAGATTTTTCAAATGGAAATCCGATTTTTCCAAAACTCATTCAAATACAAAACATGATACTTAAATACATTGAAGCATGTTGCATATGGACATAAGTCCCATATACATGAAACATATACATATCATAGTTTTTGACTTTAATTCCAAAAATATGTTTTGTTAAAAATACCAAAACACCAAAACACATGAATAGGCATATCAAAATAAGTTTTTCTAGGATATGAAGCATGTATGTATATAGAACATATGTAATATACATTTAAACATTGAAAACTTGTTTTGATCTAACTATTCATGAAAACAAATATCGGTTAAACCAAAAACCGAAATACCGAATCCAAAACATAAAACGTGTGTGTATTGTGAACTTGAGCATATCACACTATCTAATCTTTACAATGGATCTAAGACACAAACTAAACTAGGATACCGAAGTTTTCTTGTAGAGCGCCGTCTCCAAGCCGACTCGATCCAAAACTCCGTGATCCACCGAACTAGACTCCAACGAGTGCTATGTATGATCTTGTTGCTCGGGCTCTGGAATCACCATGTGAAAGGTTTCAAAACTCCTTTGTTGAAGCAATCACCAACTAATATCTTGGTTAATGATCTGAAACTAAACATCACAAAATTATTAGTAAACATAACTACATTAGTTAATCATCATCAAAACTAGAGTGGAAGGCCTCCGGGCCAACAATCTCCCCCTTTTTGATGAAGACAAAACTCATGGAGTTATATATGCATGGATTAAAGTTAAGCTTCAAAGAAGCTCCCCCTTAACTCATGCATCACAATAAACATATAAATATGCAATGAAAATTAAACATGAAAATGCATAGACATGCATAAAACAATGAACCATGGTCTTGATACCAATTAAACGGTAAAACTCTATTAAAGCTCTTGATACCAAAATAAAAACATGTTCTCTAAATAAAGCTCTTGATATCAACAAATAAACAAAAAATACTCTTGATACCAATTAAACGACAAACTAATAAATAAAAACAAACTATGTTTCTAGATAAACAAAACATGAACATGCATATAAAAACATGCATATAAACTCAAATAATTCCCCCTTTTTGTCAATCATCAACAAGGGGTTGAATAAAAAAAATATGTTCTCCCCTTTTTGTCTAAAAAAAATGATGTCAATAAGGGTGCAATCAAATATGATACCAATTAAAATATGTCAATGTAGAACATTTTGATACCAATTGAAAGGAAACATAAAAACATTTTAGAATTGATACCAATTGAAAGTAAATAAGGCATTGATACCAATTGTGAGAAAACAAATAAAATCTTGATACCAATTGAAAATATTCAAATAAACATCTTGATACCAATTGTAAGAATTTGTCATTTAGAACATATGATACCAAAATAAGATAAATATTCATTTTTTAATCATTTTATATCATAAAGTATGGGAGTAGAAATCATCGGTAAATAAAATACCAATTGAAAGACAAAATATGAATTTTCTCCCCTTTATGAAATACCAAATAAAACGATGAATAAGCTTGTATTGAATACCAATTGAAAACTAATTAATTGAAACATGATAGTCATTTAAAAACTGAGCTTAGCATATATAACATTTGTGCTCAAAGATATAGGGATATAGTAAGCACAAATAAAACATGTATAGGTGTATGAAAAATGAGTACCAATCAAAATAGATGATACCAATTGAAAGCATACATACACAAAAAAATATGAGTATACAAAAAAATGTCAATATTGATACCAATTGAAAAAATCCAATGATACCAATTGAAACAATAATAAGATCAAGTGTATAACTCATATAACCTACCTCCCATTTCATGCACATGTTTAAAAATGATTTTCAATAAAAGCATACAAGGCATGGACTCCCATCCAACCGCACGTAGAAGGTAGGGGTTTTCAAAAATATAGTATGTATGAAAACTTCTACTATAACGAAGAATCCCGCAACTAGTTAAATGGAAAAAAAAACTTGTAAACTAGTACGAAATCCTTCAAGTAAGGAATAAAACAAAATTGTTTTTCATAAAACACATATAAATCACATGGCACTAAACATTCGAAATCAATAAGGCGCATATCATACTCATGAAAAAAAAATCATGAGAAACCATTAAATAAAGTGAGTGCAAAAGTGTAATGTGAAACATGGCATCATGAAAATATTTAATTAAGCTCATGTGGATTTCCTTTAAACATGAAAACATGAAACACTAAATTTTTATTAGAAACAATTTATACTTCAAGGCATATGTATGTTTTGACAAAATGAGAAGTATACATACATATCCCTAAACACAATTTGAGTCCATAATAAAGATTTGCATGAAAAGCAAATGACTCAAGGGTTATACATGTATATCTTAAAGTTTGGCAAAATAAACATATACATGAAGTGAAAACACATAATCATAAAACATGTCCAAAATGGGTAATACAAGTTAAAATGCATGAATCATCAAAACTAGACTATACTAACACATCTAATGGGTACAAATAAGCGTACAAGCACAAACATATAAAAATTTATTTGTGGCCCACTATATGTACAAGTATAAATTCTAATATTAATGAAAACTAACATCCAACGAGTAATCAGAACTTGAAGTATAAAACGATATATAAATCAACATGATAAACATAAATATGATCATTATGTAAATCCACATGCTATTAGAACTATGAAATACATAATAGCTAAACAATGGTGAGAACACAACATATGGGTCCATATAAACATGGGTGATCTCAAATGCTATATATGCATGTCAAAGGTCTAATAGTCATGGCATTATCATAATAATCTATAAACATCAAAACATGCTATAAACAATGATATGAAAGCATGTAAATAAACGGGAGTTAGAGATCGATACCAAAACTGATGAAGGCACCTCTCTAGTTCTCCAAACTAACGTGGTCCTCCCACTAAACTTCCCTGAAAGTGATGCATCCAAATAATCCTCATGAAGCTCGGAACGCATCCACCTCAAGGTATCACAACTCTCACGTCATGCGAGAGCCCACACCTACATCAAATACAATAGGGGTGGTCTTTGGTACCCATACTCTTTTAGGTCCATGGGGGTTAGTGCCTTTTCTAACCCAAACAAATTTATTTGCTAAATTAGAATCATTTATACGATCATAACAAAATTTAGCAAGCTGGCCCTTACGTCCACAATGTGTACAAGTGTACACATGAGCATACATGTGATGGGTGTGTACGTGGGGAGCATGTGTATGCCGTGGAGGGTGTGCATGCAAAGATGGAACTTGTTTCTTTCGAAACAAAGGTTCCAAACGTGTATGGCTTAAAACACAATGGCTCAAAGTGGAGCCCAAACAATCCATATTCTTCTTTAGCAACTTTATATCTTTTTCAATTAGAGAAGAAGTGGAGCATGTAATAGGTGAACTAGGTGAAACTATCCTAGCATGGCAAACATGTGAATCCATATTATTTTTCAAAACAATATTCTTCTTTAAACAAACTTCCAAGTCCTTTGAAATTGAAGCAATTTTCATTTTTAAAGAATCATTTTCTTTTAAAACAAAATTAACTTTTGAAGATAATTTTTCATTTTTTCTTCAAAATTGTTTCACAATCATTTTATTTTTCAAAAATTCATTTTCTTTTAGGGCAAGTTCAAGCTTAGATTTCAATGAATCCCTTTAATTAGAAATCTTCTCTTTCTCTTGTAAAACCAAACCAAGTTTAGAAGATAAATTTTCATTTTCTTTATTTAATGCAAAAGTCTTCTTTTTCAAAAGATTATACTTTTCTATCAATTTTTCACAAACAATAGAATGTTTTTCATTTAAAGTGTTAGGATCAACATGCTCATTACTAGAAGAACTAGCATCATCACAATCTAGTTGAGATTCTGAATATACCTCAAGGGAGTCATTCCCTTGGACCATGAAGCATTGTGACTCGGATTCTCCGCTAGATTCCTCCTCCGGTTGAATTGGCAATTGAAGCTTGGAGGTGGTCAACTTGTTCCACACTGCAAAGGCGGAATCAAAATTAGAAAAAAGCATAAAATATTCTTTGTTTAGCGTGCTTCTAATAGCCTCAAGGGCAAGTGTATTGGCACCTATATGATTACGGTTACCAAGATAGCATTTCTTGGTAGCGGCAAGGAAAACATACAAGCCTAGGGTTTTCAAATACATGGACATTCTAAATTTTCATGTGTCAATGTTGGTGACATCAAACATGGGAGGTGACAAGCAAGCCATGAGTGTGTGCAAACAATATACGTGCAAAATGCAAATGATAGATTAGCAAACCAAGATCACACTCCTAGGTGGTTAAACCAAATATCAGGAGCGTAGACTCTGATACAATTGAAAGTACACTTAGGGGGGTGAATAGGTGTACCGCTAATCTAATGAACTAAATGCGGAAATTAAAAACTAATTGCTACAACACTTAGTGCAACCAACGAGTGTAGCCGAATTCAAGGGATCTGGACTAACTCCTCTTGATTCCTCTGAATAAGAGTTGAGGCGCTATATGAAGCTCTCGTGGTTAGGCACAAGTGAGGCACACACAAACAATCCAAGCATATAAGAATAAGAAATATGAATCAATGCAAGGCACAACACAAGCATATAAGATATGACAATATGAATGATGCAATGCACAAATAAAGAGAGAGAGTTGAGAGTAAATCGATCAAACGCAAACAACAAGATGTGTTTCGAGGTTCAAGCACCGAGCTCTACGTCCCCGCCTTCACCGAGAAGGATTTCCAATCCACTAGGAGTACCGAACTCCTCTCTCAACCAATACAACCTCCACCGAGGCAATACAAATGGTCTACCGAAGACCGGAGTACCAAACTCCACCAAACCAATACAACCACAATCCACCTCTACCAAAGAGGGATACAAATCCAATCCACCTCCACCTCACCAAGAGGGAGTAAACCACAACCGCTACCAAAGGGGGAGCACCCTACAATCCAAATCCACCTCTACCAAGAGGGATATCACAAATAAAGAGTGGTTACAACAAGGTGGTTACAAAGACCACAAACTAAATTTTCCCACAAATAAAGATCCTATAGAATAGGATAGATGATATAGCTCAAGTGGAAAACAAGGTGTTTTGGGAATCAAATAACAAAGAAAAATCCTTGAGAAAACACTTGCAATATGATAGAAATGAGGATCTAAAGCAATATCCCAAAAAACCTATTTTTCTTTGATTTTTCCAAAACCCTTGAAAACAAAAAGATGAAATCTTTAAGCTCTTAAACACTTTTGAAAACTTGTTTTTAAAACCAGAGAATAGAGAAATTTTTCTTCTTCAAAAACTTAACCAAAATCCCAAAGAAATGAGGCTTAAATAGGCCTCAACCAAAACTAGCCGTTAGAGCTGTTTTTCAGCTCTGGCGGCGGTCGACCGCCCAAATCCAGAGAGCAAATGCTCTCTGGCCGGTCGACCGCCCGGTCGACCGTGCCTTGCTTACGGCAGCGTGCACAAGTTTGTGCACGTCGGCGACCGATCCGGTCGACCGCCAGAGCCTGGCAGAAGGCAATCTGGGTCAGAAAACGTGTTATTTTTATTTCTAAAAATCCCATAAAATTTCTAAAAATCCACAAAATAGTTTTATCATAATACATTGATATATAAACTTGTGTGAAAAATTTTAACACAAATTTCAAACATTTGAACCATTTTTGTGATATGGAAGAATTACCAAAAACCAAAAAACCGTATTTTTTTCAAACTTAGATTTTTCAAATGGAAATCCGATTTTTCCAAAACTCATTCAAATACAAAAACATGATACTTAAATACATTGAAGCATGTTGCATATGGGCATAAGTCCAATATATATGAAACATATACATATCATAGTTTTTGACTTTAATTCCAAAAATATGTTTTGTTAAAAATACCAAACACCAAAACTCATGAATAGGCATATCAAATAAGTTTGTCTAGGATATGAAGCATGTATATATATAAAACATATCTAATATACATTTAAACATTAAAAACTTGTTTTGATCTAACTATTCATGAAAACAAATATCGGTTAAACCAAAAACCGAAATACCGAATCCAAAACATAAAACGTGTGTGTATTGTGAACTTGAGCATATCACACTATCTAATCTTTACAAATGGATCTAAGACACAAACTAAACTAGGATACCGAAGTCTTCTTGTAGAGCGCCGTCTCCAAGCCGACTCGATCCAAAACTCCGTGATCCACCGAGTTAGACTCCAACGAGTGCTATGTATGATCTTGTTGCTTGGGCTCTGGAATCACCATGTGAAAGGCTTCAAAACTCTTTTTGAAGCATGATCCAACTAATATCTTGGTTAATGATCTAAAATAAACATCACAAGATTATTAGTAAACATAACTACATGAGTTAATCATCATCAAAATTAGAGTGGAAGGCCTCTGGGCCAACATGATCTCTCAGTGGCTTAAGAGAAAAGTCACCGAGAGAGGCGAGGGCAGGCGGGTCCGTGTGCCAGGCCTCGGGGAGTCGTCGCCATTGCTGATAGTGAGGCTTCCGACGCGGAAAGTACCCGCTTTGAGGGAGACGAAGGTGCTGGGGTTCCACCAGAGGCTCCCAGTGGGGTAGGCACAGCCCCCATGGAGGACGTGGAAGTAGAGGAGGTGGAGGAAGAAGATCCCGACGTCCACTTCAAACGAAAGCGGCAAGGCGGATCTCGCAGGAAGAGGGTCGTGAAAGAAACCTCGTCGCTACACTCTCGCCATTATTGCAGAGCGTGAATCAGTCGCGATGCCTCCTCCACCTGCTCTGTTAGTCATTAGGTTATCAGCTCAGAAGCAGGCTACTGATAAAGCTGCTCCTGACCTGAGTAAGATCAATTCCATTCTTATGACATGTACTTATTTATTTCATACAGTTCATTTGTTTATCCTATGATTCAGGAACCGAGACGGTGAGAGAACTGAGAGCGAGGCTGTAGGAGAACAGGGGGATTATTATGATCCTCTGTTCACTTATAAAGAGGGTGACGAGGCTAACTACTTCGTCGTCTCAGAAGACTCCGGAGGTGACGCGGCTGACGTCGGTTTCTTCGGGTGTCAGGACCTCCAAAGGAAGTCCTTGGCCTCTAGCTCTATAGGATGGACCACAGAGGGTTCGGCGAATGAAGGTGGGTCGACCGTCCGTCTTGACTCTGCTAAAAATTTTCCTATGGAGCCTGAAGGACTGATGCCGCTGTCGAGGAAGTTCGGAGAGAAACTGTGGCCAAGGCAATTGAGGCGATATCATTTATGTAATATTTCGATCTTTTTGTGAGTAATTCTCTCCTGATATTTGTTATGCCTTGCTCAAGTAAAGTCTTGCTATAGGTGTTCCACCTTTGGGTGCATCGACTTCAAGGAGCCAGCCAATCTTCCTGAGGGAATCAGGGTGAAGCAAGTACTTCGACCACAGCGAACGCTGCCGAGTTGGATGCTTTGTATCATGACTACCCTCTTGTCAGCCCGAACCGGTCAGTGGAAAAGAGGCTGAGGGGACAGTGGAACCAATCTCACTTCTAACTACATCAGTAAGTGAGATGCTAGTGGTTTTGCCAACGCTGCCAATCCTGCCAACTGCGGAGCTGAAGGTGTTACCAGTCCTACTTCTCTAACACATGTTATCGAGCCAGCCCTTCCTGAAATAGTCACCAGCCCTACTTTCATTGTGGCTAGTGGACTAGTTCAATGAGGACTCCTCCGAGATCACCGGCGCGACTCCTCACATTGCTCTAGCCACGCTCCTGCCATCCCCTCTATGGTTATGTCAGTGAAACCGGTGGAAGCTTTGCCTTCAGGGGCCACTCGTTCACCGGGAGTAGTTGAAGTCAAGAATGAATTGTGGCTGAGCTAGTCGACAGCTTTTATAAGGGCTTGAAGCGATCTGTTGCTTTGGTCTTGAAGGGCTCGACTACCTCGTTCTCTGCTTTGAAGGTGGTCCTCTCTCGAAGTATTGATAGCATTCGAAACTTTGAAGGGGATGACCAAGCTGCAACATTAGAGCTTCTGGTGGAGAGGCTTGAGAGGGATGTAGACGAATGGCACCGCCTCGCCATTAGACTTGGACTCCTCAGTCAATGAACAACTGAACACCTCGTTGCTCAAATGCGTGAAGCTCATCTTGCCACTGAGGAAGCAGCTAAGGCAATTTCTTCAGATTGAAATCCTTAGAGACAAGGAGAGTAGAAATGGAGATGCCATAGATGCTTCCAATAGTGCTCTTCTTGACGCTGAGGATAAAATTGAAAAGGCCAAAGAAATGATCAAGAAGGCCAATCTTCTTTTGTCTAAGGCTGAACCGGTGCGTCTGAAGAGATTGCTCGGCTAGAGCAGCTTAAGGCTCAGAATGACGAAGTCCTGCAAAAGGAGCTAGCACAGAGGCATCCTTGGCTAAAATTGAGGCACGCCTGTCCCAGACAGCGAGCTTTAATGAGGCCGAGTTGAGGTCGCAGGCATTCATCAGAACTGCTGAGGAGAGGAAGAAGAGGTTGGCCATCCTTAAAGAATGGATCAAGTCCTACGAAGCACCCTCGTAGCTTGTAATCCATGTATCCCTCTTTTGAAATCAATGAAAAAGTAATTTTATTTGACTCCTTTTGTTGTGTTTCCAACTTGCTTGCAATTCTTTCTTTCAAGTTTACTATAATGGTATAACTAATCTAATCAGAGGTGATAAACTGATAGGATTAATTATAAATTTGAGAAAGGCTCGACTCAAATCATATGAGATGAGGATGGAAGAAATGAGCTTGACGATCTTTACTGTTCAGAGATAACTATTAACATAACAAATTAAAAATCATCGAATGACCTGGGTATAATGATTAGGATCACCAGATACGAAGCCTTGTCGTTCAGAGGTGACGAACTGGACATAACGACCAAGAAAGATGAGATCAGATATTCATCGGTTTAGAGGTAACAAACTGGACATAACCTATTGAGAAGCCACCAAGCTCAAAATTTTATCATTCAGAGGTGATGAACTGGACATGATGACAAAGAAAGGTGAGATTGGATATTCATCAGTTCAGAGGTGACAAACTGGATATAACCGATTTAGAAATTACCAAACTCGGAGTGTTTACTGTTCAGAGGTGACGAACTGGACATAACAATAAGTAAAAGGGAGACTTGGCTATCTGTCGGTTCAGAGGTGATAAACTGGATATAACCGATTGAGAAACCACCAAGCTCGAAATTTTATCATTCAGAGGTGATAAACGGACATGATGACAGGAGCAAAAAGGGAGACTTGGCTATCTGTTGTTTTGAGGTGATAAAACTAGACATAACGATTGAGAAGCCACGAAGCTCGAAATATTGTCATTCAGAGTTAATAAACTGGACATGATGACAAGAGAAGGTGAATCTGATTTTAGGGACCCGTCTATTCAGAGGTGATATACTGGACATGATAGATTAAGACACACTAAACTCCGAATTCGCTGCCAGAGGTAGTCGCATTAACTTAGCAGCTAGCCCACTAGGGACTGCAAGGGTGAATTGAATCTGGGCACCCGTTGGTTCAGAGGTAATATGGACATAACCAACTAAGAGACATCAAGCTCACAATTCGCTGTTCAGAAGTAGTCATATTAACATGACAGTAAGAACTCCTGACCTTGATAGAGGGGAGGAGAACAAAATTATGGACTTATCTGTTCAAAGGTGGCGAATTGGACATGACAGTTGAAGCACCATAAGAAGGGAGATCTAGGTATTCGTCGGTTCAAAGGTAATATGGACATAACCGATTGGGAATTGCTAGACTCAAAGCCCTGCCGTTCAGAGGTGGCGAACTGGACATAACGGCTAAGGAATAGTCCCTACTGGACTGAAAGTTGACTTAGTTATCTGTCAGTTCAGAGGTGATAAACTAGACATAACCGATTGAGAAGCCACCAAGCTCAGAATTATTACCGTTCAGAGGTGACAAGCTGGACATAACGGTAAAAGAATAAACCCCATGGGGGGAAATAGGATTTGATTATAAATTCCGTGGGAAATTGATACCTCCTTTGGATATTTTTGGAAAAATTGTTAGAGGTGTATTGTTAACGTGACAACCAAGAAAGTACATCGGGGACTGAGTGGGAAATAATAGACTTTGAAGAGAGTCTACCAGAGATTTGCTGGGGAGCTGAGAAATATAAATCTCATGAAAGACTATATGTCAGAGAGCTCCGTGGGGATTTGTAAAGCAACTTGTCAGAGGTGTGATGTTAACTTGACAAGATTCATTTACTATCAGAGGTGTTTGAACCTAACAGTAATTTGAGTGGACCTATCATTCTATTGAAGAGGATGACATGCGGAGTTTATTCACCGGAGAAGTTGACCAAATTCGCAGGGAAGTTAGTTTTATCCTCCGGGAGTAGGCTAGAGCCTCACTATCAGAGGTTTAATGTTAACGCAATAGATTAGACTCATCATTTTGTAAGGGATATGAATACCTTTCTATGTGTCTCACCATTCCATGGACGGGAATTGGTAAGTGACTTTGGAGAGGGAATCAAATGGGAACAGGTCCCTTAGGATTTTTAGCAAACCCTCAGCTGTCAATGGATTTGATATGCCTTTACCAACTACCGTTTGAGTTGGGCTAGCCATGCTATTCCCCTCAGCATGATGAATTGTTTAGGACTTATGTTGGGCTTAAAGACCAACATTTTCCTCTATCCTTAGCTGTTAGAGGCGTTGGATATCTTGTTACTTTGGGTAACGCGATGCTTCCCCTGGGTTCACACTCTGCAGGTGAGTTGGGGATTAAAGAAATAGATACGACTTCCGCGAGATCTTGGTCCGAAGTGTTGGCCCAGTGGCCTCCACTCTAATTTTGATGATGATTAACTCATGTAGTTATGTTTACTAATTATCTTGTGATGTTTAGTTTCAGGTCATTTAATCAAGATATTAGTTGGTGATTGCTTCAACAAGATGATTTGAAAGCTTTCACATGGTGATTCCAGAGCCCGAGCATCAAGATCATACATAGCACTCGTTGGAGTCAAGCTCGGTGGATCACGGTTTGGATCGAGTCGACTTGAAGATGGAGATCGTCAAGAAGACTTAGGTATCCTAGTTTTGTTTGTGTTTTAGATCTATGTGTAAAGATTAGATAGTGTGATATGCTCAAGTTCACAATACACACACATTTCATGTTTTGAATTCGTTTTTCAGTTTTTGGTTTAACCGATATTGGTTTTCATGAATAGATAGATTCAAAACAAGTTTACATTGTTTAAATGTATATTAGATATGTTCTATATACATACATGCTTCATTTTCTAGACAAACTTTTTTGACTTACCTATTCATGTGGTTTACGTTTCGTATTTTCAACAAAGCATATTTTTGGTATTAAAAGTCAAAAAAATGAATATATATATATAATATATATATATATATATATATATATAATATATATATATATATATAATATATATATATGATTTTTCTTGTATATTGGATTTATATCCATATGCAACTTGCTTTAAAGTGTTTAAGTATCATGTTTTTGTATTTGGATGAGTTTTGGAAAAATCAGATTTTCATTTGGAAAATTCAAGTTTGGAAAAATACAGGTTTTGGTTTCGGTAATTTTTCCATAACACAAAAATGGTTCAATATGTTTGATATTTGTGTTGAAATTTTTAACACATGTTTGTATATCATATATAATGTTAGAAATTATTTTTGTGGATTTTTAGAAGTTTTATGGGATTTATTAGAATTATTTAAAACCCAATTTTCTGACCCAGATTGCCTTCTGTCAGGCTCTGGCAGTCGACCGGACCCAGAGTCGGTCGACCGGGATGGTCGACCGACGTGCACACACCTGTGCACGTTGGCCAGGCACTTGGGCGGTCGACCTTGCGGTCGACCGGCCAGAGAGCTTTGCTCTCTGGATTTTTACGGTCGACGCCGGTCGACCGCTAGCTTCCAACGGTCAATTTTTTGACCGTTGGCGGTCGACCGCCAGCCGCCAAGGCTGACAGATCAGCCCCAACGGCTAGTTTTTTGTTTGGGGATATAAATACCCCATCTATTTAGGGTTTTTGGTCAAGTTTTCATGAGCCAAAATTTCCTACCTTCTAGTGTTTTGTTTCAAGATTCAAAAGAGTTTTTAGAGCTAAAAAGATTTGATCTTTGCTTTGTTTTAAAAAGAGTTAGAAAATCATTTTGAAAAGGAAATTCTTAGGGAATTGTTTTGATCTTAATTATCTATTTTATCTAGAGTTTTCCCTAGAGTTTTTCTTTGAGTTTTTGATTTCCAAACTCTTGGTTTTTCTCCACACTTGAGCTATATCTCATATCCTATTCTATTAGGATCATTTATTTGTGGGAAAGAATTGTTTGAGGTTGTGGAAACCTCCAAGTTGTAAACCCTTTCATTTGTGATATCCCTCTTTGGTAGAGGTTGATTTGGGTTGTTGGTTGCTCCCTCTTTGGTAGAGGTTGAGGTTGTGGTTTACTCTCTCTTGGTGAGGTGGAGTTGTTGGTATTTGTATCCCTCTTCGGTAGAGGTGGATTGTGCTTGTATCCCTCTCGGTGAGGTGGATTTGGTTGTATTGGTGGAGTTCGGTACTCCGGTCTTTGGTAGACCATTTGTTTTGCCTCGGTGGAGATTGTATTGGGTGAGAGAGGAGTTCGGTACTCCTAGTGGATTGGAAATCCTTCTCGGTGAAGGCGGGGACGTAGAGCTCGGTGCTCGAACCTCGAAACACATCTTGTTGTTTGCGTTTGATCCATTGACTCTTAACTTTCTCTCTCTTTTATTTGTGCCTTGCATCTATTCATATTGCTCATTCATATATTATATGCTTGGCTTGTTTGTGTGCCTCACTTGTGCTTAACCGAGAGAGCTTCATATAGCGCCTCAACTCTTTTTCAGAGGAATCAAGAGGAGTTAGTCCAGAGCTTTTCATGGGGATTCGGCTATACACGTTGGTTGCACTAAGTGTAGATTGCAATTAGTTTTTAATTTCTGCATTTAGTTTATTAGATTAGTGGTACACCCTATTCACCCCCCCTCTAGGTGTACTTACAATTGGTATCAGAGCCTACGCTTCTGATATTTGGTTTAACCACCTAGGAGTGTGATCTTGGTTTGCTAATCTATCATTTGCATTTGCACACACTCATGGATTGCTTGTCACCTCTCATGTTTGATGTTTCCAACATTGACAAATGGAAATTTAGGATGTCCATGTATTTGAAAACCCTAGGCTTGCATGTTTTCCTTACCGCTACTAAGAAATGCTATCTTGGTAACCGCAATCATATAGGGGCCAATACTCAAGCCCTTGAGGCTATTAGAAGCACGCTTTCTAAAGAATATCTTATGCTTGTTTCTAATTATGATTCCGCCTTTGCAGTGTGGAACAAGTTGACCACCTCCAAGCTTCAATTGCCAATCTAACCGGAGGATGAATCTAGTGGAGACGAATCCGAACAACGATGCTATATTGTCCAAGGGAATGACTCCCTTGAGGTACATTCAGATACTCAACTAGATAGTGCTAGCTTTTCATTTGATGATCATGATAGTATGGATGCCGATGCTTTAAATGAAGAGTTATCTATTGTTTGTGAGAACCTCCTTGAAAAATATAAAGTTTTGAAAAAAAAAAACTTGTGAGTTAAATAAAGAAAAAGAAGATTTGTTTTCAAAACTTGAGTTGGTTTTGCAAGATAAAATGGAGATTTCTAATGAAAGGGATTCATTAAAATCTAAGCTTGAACTTGCCCTAAAAGAAAATGAATTTTTGAAAAATAAAAATGATTGTGAAATAATTTTGAAGAAAAATGAAAACTTGTCTTCAAAAGTTAATTTTGTTTTAAAAGAAAATGATTCTTTAAAATGAAAATTGCTTCCATTACAAGGACTTGGAAGTTTGTTTAAAGAAAAATGAATCTTTGCAAAATAATATTGATACACATGTTTGTCATGCTAGGATAGCTTCACCTAGTTCACCTATTGCATGCCACACTTCTTCTTTAATTAAATGATATATTCATGCTAAAGAAGAATATTGATTGTTTGGGCTCCACTTTGAGCCAATGTGTTTTGAGTCATACACGTTTGGATTCTTTGTTTCGAAAGAAACAAGTTCCATCTATGCATGCACACCCTCCACGGCATACACATGCTACTCACGGTCACATTCATCACACTATGTATGCTCATGTGTACACTTGTACACATTGTGGACGTAAGGGCCACCTTGCTAAATTTTGTTATGATAGAATACATGTTTCTAATTTAGCAACTAAATTTGTTGGGTTAGAAAAGGTACTAACCCTCATGGACCCAAAGAGTATGGGTACCAAAGACCACCCCTATTATATTTGATGTAGGTGTGGGCTCTCGCATGACGTGAGAGCGATGGTGCCTTGAGGTGGATGCGTTCCGAGCTTAAAGATTACAATTTGGATGCATCACTTTCAATGGAAGTTTGGTGGGGACCACCTTAGTTTGGAGAACTAGAGAGTTGGCCTTCATCGTTTTGGTATCAATCTCTAACTCCCGTTTATATTTGCATGCTTTTCATGTTCATTGTTTATAGCATGTTTTGATGTTTATAGATTATTATGTTAATGCCATGATTATCAGATCATTGACATGTATGTATAGCTTTTGAGATCACCCTTGTTTATAAGGACCCATATGTTGTGTTCTCACCATTGTTTAGCTATTATGCATATCATAATTCTAATAGCATGTGGATTTACATAATGATCGTTTTTATGTTTATCATATTGATTTATGTCTCGTTTCATGCTTCAAGTGTTGAATATACGTTTAAATGTTAGTTTTCATTAAGACTAGGATTTACACTTGTACATATAGTGGGCCACAAATAACCTTTTATATGTTTTGTGCTTGAACGCTTATTTGTACCCATTAGATGTGCTAGTATAGTCTAGTTTTGATGATTCATGCATTTTAACTTGTATTCCCCGTTTTGGACATGTTTTTATGATTATGTGTTTTCACTTCATGTATATGTTTATTTTGCCAAACTTTAAGATATACATGTATAACTCTTGAGTCTTTGCTTTCATGCAAATCTTTATTATGGACTCAAATTGTGTTTAGAGATATGTATGTATACTTCTAGTTTTGTCAAAACATACATATGCCTTGAAGTATAAATTGTTTCTAATAAAAATTTAGTGTTTCATGTTTTCATGTTTAAAGGAATTTCAGATGAGCTTAATTGAATATTTTCATGATGCCATGTTTCACATTACACTTTTGCACTGACTTTATTTAATGATTTCTCATGATTTTGTTTTCATGAGTATGATATGCGCCTTATTGATTTCGAGTGTTTAGTGTCATGTGATTTATATGTGTTTTTATAAAAATATAATTTTGTTTCATTCCTTACTTGAAGGATTTCGTACTAGTTTACAAGTTTTTCATTTAACTAGTTGCGATATTTTCGTTTTGGTTGAGTTTTTCGAACATACCATATTTTCAAACCTATTTTGAAAACCCCTACCTTTCAAGGGCGGTTGGATGGGAGACCATGCACATGTTTGCTTTATAGTGAAAATCATTTTAAACTTGAGCATGATTGGGTGGTAGGAAATATGAGATATACTCTTGATATTATTGTTGTTTCAATTGGTATCATTGGATTCTTTCAATTGGTATCAATATTGGCATTTCTTGTATACTCATATATATTTTTGTGTATGTATGCTTTCAATTGGTATCATCTTTTTGATTGGTACTCATTTTTCATACACCTATACATGTTTTATTTGTGCTTACTATATCCCTATATCTTTGAGCACAAATGTTATAAATGCTAAGTTTAGTTTTTAAATGACTATCATGTTTTTAATTGATTAGTTTTTCAATTGGTGTTCAATACAAGTTTATGCATCGTTTTTTTTGGTATTTCATAAAGGGGAGAAATTTTGTATTTTTATCTTTCAATTGGTATTTTGTTTACCGTTGATTTCTACTCCCACACTTTATGTTGAAAATTGATTTTATTTTGATATCATATGCTCTAAATGACAAATACTTACAATTGGTATCTTTTTGTATCAAGATGCTTATTTGAATACTTTAAATTGGTATCAAGATTTTATGTTTTCTCAAAATTGGTATCAATGCCTTATTTACTTTCAAGTGGTATATTTTACTTTCATTTGGTATCTAAATGTACTACTTTGACACATTTTTAATTGGTATCAAATTTATTTTATTGAGAAAATTCGAAATGTTTTAATAAGAAATATGAAAAATGCTTTGATTTATATTGCCTATATGTAAGGGGAGCTTAACATCTCTTCTACATGTAGATTCATGTTGTGTGTATCCTATATTGAGGAGCTTGACAACTCTTCTTTATGTGGTACACGTGTGTATGAGGAGCTTCACATCTCCTCTTATACATTGCATATTATGTGTTATGTGAATTAGGGCTTGTCATCCTTTCTTCATGTAATGCATATATGTAGGAAAGTTAACTTAGCGTCTTCCTCTTCTGATGTATATCGCATTTATTCTTATTATTGATTTGTTTGATGTCACCCCTTTATTGATTCTTTGTTTCAGACAAAAAGGAGGAGAACATTGTTTTGTTTTTACTTTAACCCCTTTGTTGATGATTGACAAAAAGGGGAGAAGTAGTTGGTATATATATGCAGGATTTAAAGATTTATGTTTATGCATATATGTTTTGTATTGTTTTGCAAATAGGAGAAAAAGAATTTGATGTGTTTCATGCTTGTTTATGCATGTTTATCTCCATGCATTTGCATACATGTTCATGAGCCTTCATTGCATATTTATTATGTTTCTTCCTATGCATGAGTTAAGAGGGAGCTTCTTTGAAGTTTAACTTTAATCCATGCATATATAACTCCATGAGTTTTTTCATCATCAAAAAGGGGGAGATTGTTGGCCCAGTGGCCTTCCACTCTAGTTTTGATGATGATTAACTCATGTAGTTATGTTTACTAATTATCTTGTGATGTTTAGTTTTAGATCATTTAATCAAGATATTAGTTGGTGATTGCTTCAACAAATGGTTTGGAAGCTTTCACATGGTGATTCCAGAGCCTGAGCATCAAGATCATATATAGCACTCGTTGGAGTCAAGCTCGGTGGATCACGGTTTGGATCGAGTCGACTTGAAAATGGAGATCGTCAAGAAGACTTAGGTATCCTAGTTTAGTTTGTGTTTTAGATCCATGTGTAAAGATTAGATAGTGTGATATGCTCAAGTTCA
>JAVJIF010014263.1:0-112606 GCA_038442645.1 Agave tequilana
TAGATTAGCATTTACACCTATTCACCCCCCTCTAGATGTTTTTCAATTGGTATCAGAGCTAGTGCTCCTGATACTTAGGCTTAACATCCTAGGAGTGAGATCCATTTGCTTGCTAATCTATTGTTTGCATTTGCTTGTTTGCACACATATAGTTTACCATGGCCTTCATGACCCCACCTATGTATGACCCTTCCAACATTCATGTTTGGAAGATTAGGATGACCGTTTATTTGCAAACCCTAGGTCATAAAGTTTATCTTGCTATTACCAAGGAATCCTTCCTTAGTGATCGCAATCATATAGGGGCCAATGCACAAGCCCTAGAGGCCATTAGAAGCACGCTTTCTAAAGATTATCTTTTACGTGTTTCTAACATTGATTCCGCTTTTGCAGTGTGGAATCTATTGACAACAACCACCACCTCCGAGCTTCAAATGCCTATCCAACATGAAGAGGAATCTAGTGGAGAATCCGACTCACAATGCTTTATGGTCCAAGGGAATGACTCCCTTGAGGTACAATCGGAACTTCAATTAGATAGTGATGATGCTAGTTCTTCATGTGATGATATTATTGATCCCCATGCTTTGAATGAAGAACTTTCCATAGTTTGTGAAAAATTAATTGAAAATTATAAAATTTTGAAAAGAAAAGTATAGGCCTTGAAAAAGAAAATAAGTGTTTGCATTCTAAACTTGATTGTGTTTTGCAAGAGAAAGATGAGATTTTGGATGAAAGGGATTCATTAAAATCTCAACTTGATCTTGCACTTAAAGAAAATAACTTTTTGAAAAATAAAAATGATTGCCATGCTATTTTGAAGAAAAATGAAAACTTATCTTCAAAAATTGATTTTGTTTTAAAGGAGAATGTTGATTTGAAAAATAAAATTATTTCCATTTCAAATGATTTAGATATGTGTTTAAAGAAAAATGTTGTTTTACAAAATAAGATTGATGCTCATGTTTGCCATGCTAGGGTAGTATCACACACTCCACCTATTGCTTGACACCCTTCTTCTTCTAAGATTAATGATGATATTTGCTTGCTTAAGAAGAAGGTTGATTGTTTGGGCTCCACTATGAGCCAATGTGCCATGAACCACACTCGCTTGGAAACCTTGGTTCGTAAGAAACAAGTTTCAACTTTTTTGCATGCACACCCTCCACGGCATACACATGCTCCACACGGACACCATCAACACATGTATGCTCATGTGTACACATGTACACATTGTGGCCGAAAAGATCATCTTGCTAAATTTTGCTATGATCATTTACATGTTGAGAATTTAGCAAAGAAGTTTGTTTGGGTTAGAGAAGGTACTAACCCCCTTGGACCCAAGAAGATATGGGTACCAAAGACCACCCCTCCTATTGTTTTTGATGTAGGTGTGGGCTCTCACATGACGTGAGAGTGATGACACCTGGAGTGGATGCGTTCCGGACTTAAAGGAGATCAATTGGATGCATCACTTTCAAGGGAAGATTTGGTGGAAAGGACCACTATGCTTTGGAGAATTAGAGCGGTGCCCTCATTGGTTTTGGTATCGAATCTCTAACTCCTTATGTTTACATGTTTTCCATGTTTATTTCTCATTGCATGATTTGATGTTTAGTGATCATCATGAATATGCTATGTTAATTAGATTAGTGTTATACTTATTAGTTGGTTGAAACATCCATGTTTTATATGGACTTATTTGTATGACCTAGATCTAATGCACATGCATGTACATATTGATCATATATGTTTTATATCTTTGATGTTTTATAGCATGTTTCATTGTCTTTGGATTAGTATGTAAATACCATGTTTATTAGATCCTTGACACTCATGTTTAGCATTTTGAGACACCCATGTTTATATGGACCCATACTTTGTGTTCTCACCGCTTGTTTTAGCTATCATGTTTATCATAGGTTTAATGACATGTGGATTTGCATAATAATCATGTTTAAGTTTATCATGTTTTATTTTTATCATGATGATTTCTATATCGTGTTTTATGCTTCACGTATTGATTACATATTTAGATGTTAGTTTTCATTAAGACTAGGTATATATTCGTGCATATAGTGGGCCACAAATAAATTTATATATGTTTGGGCTTGATTGTTTATTTGAACCCATTAGATGTGCTAGTATAGTCTAGTTTTGATGATTCATACATTTTAAACTTGTATTCCCATTTTGAATTTGTTTTATGAGTTTTTCACTTCATGTATATGTTTGTATTGCCAAACTTTAAGATATACATGTATACCCCTTGAGTCATTTGCCTTTCATGCAAATCTATATATGGACTCAATTGTGTTTAGGGATATGTATGTATACTTATTGTGTTGACAATTCATACATATACCTTGAAATAAAATGTGTTTTGGTGAAGATTTAGCTTCTCTTGATTTTGTGTTTAATTGTTTAACTTCATGTATATGTCTATCTTGTCCAAACTATTAGATATACATGTTTATCCTTTTGAGCCACGTGCCTTCATGCATATACACTTTGTGGACTCGTTGTGTTTTGGATATGTATGTACACTTTAGTTTGTATTAGACATACATATGCCATGAAAGTTAAATAAGTTTTGATGATTTTTGTGTTTTCATGATTAAGGAATAATTGAGCTTAATGAAAAATTTTCATGATTATGATATTCACACTTTATATGTACACTCACATTTATTGCTTGCTCATGTTTTGTTTTCATGAGTCATATTTATGCCTAATTGAATTAGAGTGTTGATTATCATGTGGATTTCATGTTTTATGAAAATTATTTTGTTTGATTCCTTACTTGAAGGATTTCGTACTAGTTAACAAAACTTTCCATTTAACTAGCTACGGTATTCTTCAATTTGGTAGTGATTTTCAAGCAAAACTACTTTTTCAAATCTATTTTTGAAAACCCCTACCATCTATGGGAGGTTGGATGGGAGATCATGTTCATGTATGTTTTAAATGAAAATCATTTAAAACTTGAATCATGATTGGGAGGATTAGTTATATGAGTTATACCATGCTTTTATTGTTATGTCAATTGGTATCATTGAACTCTTTCAATTGATATCATTTTGATCTTTTTGTATACTCATATGTTTATTGTGTATGTATATTTTCAATTGGTATCATCTATTGGTGATTGGTACTCATTCTATTTCATACACATATACTTATTTTATTTGTGCTTAAGATATACATTTTTCACAAAATCTTGTTTATGCTAGTGCTTGAGCTTCAATTTTGTTTCAATTGATTAATTTTAAATTGGTATCAAGCCCTTGCATCTTTTTAGTTGGTATCTCATAAAGGGGGAGAAAATTTAATTTTATCTTTCAATTGGTGATTTTTCAATTGGTATTTGTTTCCCACTCCCTTACTTTATGATTGAAAATTTCATATTGGTATCATATGTTTAATATAAAATTATTTACAATTGGTATCAAAATTTTGTTTAGACATTCAAAATTTATATCAAGATATTTCATGTGTTTTTGCTTAAAATTGGTAACTAAAATTTTGTTTTATTTAAGAAAATACCAAAGTTTTGATTTGTATTGACTATATGCATATAGATTCATGTTGAGTGTATTGTGTATTGAAGAGCTTAACATCTCTTCTTTATGTGGTACACGTGTGTAGGGGGAGTTTCACATCTCCTCTTATTCATTACATAATGTGTGTTATGTGAATTAGGGCTTAACATCCCTCCTTCATGTAATGCATATGTGTAGGGAAGCTAACTTAGCGTCTTCCTCTTCATGAATGTATATAGCATATAACATCTATTGATCCTTATTTATTTTCAATTGATATCAAGATGCTTCATTGACATATTTATCTATTGATATCATGTTGTTTATGGTCACCCCTTATTGACCTTGTTTTTGTTTTAGACAAAAAGGGGAGAACATTGTTTTATTGTTTTTGATTGACTTAAAAGGGGAGTAAGATTTTTACCCCTCATTTTATTGTTTGGATTGTTTAACCCCTTCTTGATCTTTTTGTTTGACAAAAAGGGGGAGAAAAATTTGTTTGATTTGATTTTACTTTGTTTACCCCTTTGTTGATGATTGACAAAAAGGGGGAGAATTATTTGAGAGTTTAACATGTTTTTATATATGAGAGTTTAACATGTTTTTATATATGCATACTTATGTTTTTGCATATATTAAGTTTTATTGTTTATTGGTAAGTTTTAAGTTTTATTGGTATCTAGAGCATCTAGTGTTTTTGTTGTTAATGCTTTATTAATTTAATTGGTAACTAGAGCTTCTAGAACATGTGTTTGTGTTTTATGCATATTGATGCATACATGTTTATGTACATTCATTGCATATATTTTATTTATTTGTTTATGCATGAGTTAAGGGGGAGCTTCTTTGAAGCTTAACTTTAATCCATGCATATATAACTCCATGAGTTTTGTCATCATCAAAAGGGGGAGATTGTTGGCCCAAAGGCCTTCCACTCTAGTTTTGATGATGATTAACTCATGTAGTTATGTTTACTAATAATCTTGTGTTGTTTAAGTTTCAGATCATTAATCAAGATATTAGTTGGTGATTAGCTTCAATAAGGTGTTTAGAAGCTTTTCATGATGATTCCAGGGTCAAAGCTTCAAGATCACACATTGCCTAGCCCATGGATGGAGTTTTGGAGCAAGTCTACTTGAAGATGAAGATCGTCAAGAGGACTTAGGTATCCATAGTTTAGATAGTGTGTTTTTAGATCCATTTGTAAAGCTTAGTATAGTTGATATGCTCAAGTGCACACAACACACACGTTTCATGATTTGAATTTTAGTTTTCATGAATAGTAGATCAAAACAAGCTTAAATAGTTTTTATGTATATTAGATATGTTCTAGATATACATACATGGTTTTAACTTCCTATACGAGCTTATTTTGATGTTCCTATTCATGTGTTGAAAAATCAAGTTTGATAAAAATACAAGTTTTGTTTTTGATAAAATTTTGCAAGACTCAAAAATGAATTGATATGATTATTATATGTCTTAAAACTTTTATCACTTGTTTGAGTTTTGATATAAAATGATAAAAATATTTTTGGTGATTTTTAGAAGTATTAAAAGACTTTTATAAAATATTTTTCCCAAGTTTTCAAACTCAGTTTTCTGGTTCAGGACTCAACCAGTCGACTAATCCAGGTTATTAGTCGACTTGGCTGATGTCCGGTCGACCGGGCCGGTCGACCGGGCGTGCACAGATCTGTGCACGTTTGGAGTCACTGGGACGGTCGACCGAGCCGGTCGACCGGGTCTGAGAGCTCTGCTCTCTGTTTGTTTTGGTCGACCGGGCGGTCGACCGCTGCAGAAGAGTTCTGCTCTCGGTTTGTTTCGGTCGACCGGGCCGGTCAACCGCTGTTGCCCAACGGTCATATTTCTGACCGTTGGTGGTCGACCGGACCGGTAGACCGGCAGCCTGTCAGGCTGCCAGCTCAGCCTAACGGCTAGTTTTTTGATGGGCCTATATAAACCCCATCTCTTTGGGGATTTTGGCCAAGTTTTTTTTAGAGAAAAAATTCCAGTTTTCTGAAGTGTTTAAAAGTTTTAAAAAGAGTTTTTGGGCTTTAAACTTCTCATCTTTATTGTTTTTGGGTTTTTGGAAAATCAAAGAAAACTAGGTTTTGGGATTTTGATTTGATCTTGCATTTTCTATCTTTTACAAGAGACTTCCCAATTAGTTTTTCTTTGTTGCTTGTTTCCAAAAACATCTTGTTTCCACACTTGAGCTATCATACTATCCTAATCTATTTAGGATCTTATTTTTGTGGAAAAGAAAAGAGAAAAGAAAAGAGAGATTGTTTGTGGTCTTTTGGAACCACTTGTTGTACACCCTTATTCTTGTTGTATCCCTTTTAGGTAGAGGTGATCGGGTGATTGGTTTGCTCCCTCTAGTGAGAGGTGGAGTTTGGTTGTAAACCCTCTTCGGTAGAGGTGTTGGTTGTTGTAGTGGCTACGGGCCTACCCCTCGGTTGTGAGGTGGTTGTTTGAGAGAGGAGTTTGGTACTCCTAGAGTTGTAACAAATCCTCTTCGGTAGAGGTTCCCTCGGTGGGAGATAGTGGATTGGAAATCCTACACGGTGGTGTAGGCGGGGATGTAGAGCAAGGGTGCTCGAACCTCGTAACATATCTTTGTGTTTGCGTTTGATCCACTTTTCTCTAACTCTCTCTCTTTACATTTGTGCAAAGCATCATTTTGCCATATCATATCATATTTGCTTGTGTTGAGCATAATTCGTTTTGCATTTGTATTCTAGATTAGCATTTACACCTATTCACCCCCCCCTAGGTGTTTTACATATATATATATATATATATATATATATATATATATATATATATATATAGACTTGTATCCTTTCAAAAGGATTTGATCCCGGATCCTTCCCACTCAAATTCAACCCTCCAACATTCAAATACAAGATCCACTCCGTTGAAGTTGATCTATACTATTTCAAGTATCTATAAACCAAAAATCAAGTGTTTTAAATACTTTTTGCCCATCCATCAAGTAGGGGAAAAACGGACGGCCTAAATAGTGAGTTGGTTAGTTTAACGGTGTAGAACATTTGAAATCTAACAAAAATTAGTTAATAGGGGTTTTTAAATGTTTAGATCATAATGAAATGGTCGGATCGAGAATTTGTATGTCTAAAGACATAGATCTAACTAACTCACTACTTTCGGCCATCCATTTTGCGTCGCTTGATGGATGGGCAAAAAGTATTTAAAAATTTGATTTTTGATTTATAGATACTTGAAATAGTATAGATCAACTTCAACGGAGTGGATCTTGTATTCGAATGTTGGAGGGTTGATTTTGAGTGGGAAGTATCCGGGCTCAAATCCTTTTGAAAGGATACAAGTCTATCTCTCTCTCTCTCTCTCTCTCTCTCTCTCTATATATATATATATATATATATATATATATATATATATATATATATATATATATATATGAGGAAATTTCTTTTATTTTTCTCTTTTCTCTTTTACTCAATCACTACCTCACTTTCAAAGTGTTACGCTTAATTTTGTGTTTATATAAATCTCATTTGTAATAAGTTATAACTCAAAATAGTTAATTTTGTGATCATGTAAATCTCACTTGCATTCTAATTACAATTTAATTTTTATTTTTTTAATTAATTTTTATTTTAATATTATTTTGCGGTCAACTTTTTCACTTTTACATTAACATAACATTTTTCAAATCACACTTCCCAACAACATCCAAACACTGAAAAACTCACTAACTAATTCTCGAGTTTCAAAGGGAATTATTACCACTTCCTTACCTCCACCCCTAGCCAAACAAGCCCTCACCTCTCTCAAGTTCATTCATGTAACTTTCAGCTTAAGACTAAAAGGCTGATGGAGGCAAAGAAGCAAAGATGTCGGTTAGATTTTGTTTTAGTATCAATGAATCCTTAAAGATAATTTTAAGAAGAAAAATACTCAAATCTACGAGCAAATAACTTGAATCCACAATCAAAAGATAACAACTCGAATTCACGAGTCACGAGCAAATTAAGAGGAAAACTCAATTGTATTGATAAAAAAATTGAGTAAAAGTTGAATCTAAAAGCAAAAATATAATAACCTTAAATAGAGTTTAAAGATGGAAGTCTAACCTAATCAGGAGATTAGAAATAAATAAAGAAAAACAAAATAAATTGGAATTCAAATTAGACCCGAAAACAAACTTCTAAACATAATCGAATTTTCTGATACAGAGGTCGGTGATAGAGTTAGTCGGCTAATGACTTGAGTTAGTCGACTAATGAACAAGCCTAAACTCTCTATTACACCAAGTTAGTCGACTATTGGGATTAGCTTGGTCGACTACTACGAAATAGTAGACTAGTTAGTCCATTACTGAAAGATGTTAGTTGATTAAGATGAATATAAAACTCTTTGTTGGACAGACTAGTCGACTAGTCTGACTTTTTCTACTGTCTTCACTTTGATCTGTATTGATTTATTAACCACTGGACGTGGGTGCATGGCTTCCTAATTCAAAGGCTCGAAGATTTAGCCCCGGAGATGAAGAAGAATGCGAGTCTCAATACTAGAAGACGATTCAATGACAAGGACAAAAAAAAATGCAAAGGGGAAACGACCAAAGGGCAAAAAAAATGCCAATAAAACGGCATCTGCTGGAATTGCTCAACAAGGAGAAGAAGATGACTGAGAATGACGGAGAGGAGATATTTTTGTAAGCTTACATGAAAACCATGGGTTATATAAAAGGGTTGGCTCCAATATGCGAAAGATCAAGTGATGATCTTTCACATTGTGGGCCGTTCATCATAACTGATGGACGGCTCAGAGCAAGAGAGATTAAAAAAACGTATTTTGTGAGCCCTATTACAAAACATGTTTTTTTTTTTTTCTCTCTCTTCTTCTGAGTCGCCTATCAGCTATGAAGAACCATCACGATCTTTCGCGCGTTGGAACCAATGGGTGCCCTACTTTGTAAGAGGACACAAAAAGTTGATGCAAGTTTACTTCATTTTTTTTTCATAGTACATGATAGTTTGTCAAAAAAAAAAAGTGTTAATTTATCATAGTATAGCCCTAATTAGTATGGAATCATGGATCGTATTTGGTTTAGAGCCTAACCCAGCATATTTATGAGTAATACTATTTGTATTTTTTTAATATTATGTTATACTATTATTTTATAAATTATAAGTCATTTTCTCATAAATTGTAACTCTCGCTCATTAATTATTCATAGGGTAATATAATAAAATAACAGTACTCCATATTTATGGGTCCAGTCTCGCAGTCTGGTTGCGTCCATAACCCCATACCTATTTATACCCAACGTTCCATATTCCCAAAACCCCTGACCAAAAAACCCTAACGCTGTCGCCGCCATGCGCCCCCTCGACGAGAAGGAGACGACTGCCGTCTTCGAGAAGCTCCTCAAGTTCACCGGCCAAAACCTCGCCCACATCGTCAACCGCCCCCCCATCGAGGGACCCTCCGACGCCTCCCGCTACGTCTTCCGTCTCCACAAGAATCGCGTCTACTACGCCTCCGACTCCCTCGTCCGCCGCGCCACCAACGTCGGTCGCGACCGCCTCCACTCCGTCGGCACCGTCATCGGCAAGTTCACCAAGTCTGGCCAATTCCGCCTCACCATCCACGCCCTCGACCTCCTCGCCGCCCACGCCCGTCACAAGGTCTGGCTCAAACCCACAGCCGAGATGACGTTCTTGTACGGAAACTCCGTCCTCAAGGGAGGCCTCGGCCGGATCACCGAGAACACCAAGGCCGGCGACGGCGTGGTGGTGTTCAGCATGAGCGACGTGCCGCTAGGGTTCGGGGTCGCGGCGAGGGGGACTCAGGATTGCAGGAAGGCGGCGGCGGATGCGATCGTGGTGAATCATCAGGCGGATTTGGGGGAGTATTTGAGGAACGAGGACGATCTCTAGAGGAAAGGAAGAATTTTGGGTATGATTATTTGGTTCTTTTCCCCCATTATTTAAGAATTTAGGATAAAGATTCAAACTTTTTTTTTTGGCTGAATTCCTATTGGTCTGAAATTAGTGGATTGTTATTATGTTTTACAACGTCACGAACATAAAGTCTTTTATGAACTTTAGTTTTAGTTGTTGTCCATATCCAATAGATGCCATGAACTTGATTTAGCTTAGGATTTGGGGTGGTTAAATAGCTTGGTCTTGTGTATTTGGTGCCTCGGATTCAAGGCAAAAGCAGTGAAGCCAAGTAAAAGTCAAGAGGTGAAGGGTGTCTGGAAGAAACTCTGTGATCAATGTTTGAGAGGGGCTGGAATTAGGGCAAGATGGAGTGGATTTCTCTCAAGTCATCTGTATAGTTGAAACCTTTCTGTGAGATTTTGGCAGACCACATCTCGAAATAGGTCTACCGATTTCACCTTTAGGCCCAATTTGAGCTGGCACTGAAGCTTAAGCTGGATGTTTCAATGTTAAAATGACGAATTAAGTTGGCTTTTGGTGTTAAATGAGAAGAGCTATGTGGTGTTTTTGTTGTTCAGTGACTTCAGTCCATTGCCTTCAACCTTTTCTCCACCAAAAGGTGCAATCCTTCCATGTCTTAAAGGTACAATGGCGTATCTCCATGCTTGTATAGCTTGAGCTTCCCTGCCTAAGTAATAATGTAATCCACCACTTTCCTGGGCTACTATTGGTTTAATTATCTTATTTGCATCGTCAAAAGTTTTTAGTCATTTAGCATTGCATTGTAATCTTTCTTCATTATCAAGTGAACTTAGGCAGGAAACTAACACGACACAAGAAGATAGCTGGATATGAGTATGACAAAGCTAAAAAAAGCGTAGTGTAGTACAACTTAAACACGCCATAGCACACTTATTTCTTGTTGTTTATAATTAGATCTTTTTTTTTCAGCATGTCTGATACGTGAATGGTCACCCATTTTGGCATTGTGAATGTTCACTCCTTCCGATACATCCTTTCTTCTGCTTCTGGAAACAGATCCTTCCACCTATTTATGGGCAGCAGTTCTTTTAAGATCCATGATTTAATTTTAATTTAATTTTTTTCCTGCTCTTTAGGGACAAATATTTACTGTCCATTGATATGTAGTGTGTCTACTCAACTTGTAAGGGGATACTTTTCATATTTTCAATATTTATCCAACCTATTCTAATTTTCAGTTATCTATTCCATCTCCTCTCCATGTCTACTAATCTCAATAGTAAGAGAATACGGATTGTTTTCAGATACAAATGAAAAAGCAGATTATTGTTCCCTTAGAATGATCTTGTTTACCTTCTAGATTGGCATTATACCTTGTAGAATCCTCACTGGTATAGGTCTTTTTTTGTTATCTTTAATAATGTTTGTTTTCTCTAATTCCTTTGATATCTAAATCATGCTTAGTTTAAGTTTATTCCTTTTCAGCTGTCTTTTATGGCTGCAGAGTGGCTGTTTCTAGCTAATGCAGTTTCCCAGTTATTTAGGGCTACTTAAACTGAATTTTGTGAAGAAAAACCCATCAACTTCCTTGTTAGGACACACTGAACTCTACCACATAGAATAATGTTTAAGCTCTTAAGTGTAAAGGTTAAACTATATTCACTAATAATCAATTTGTTATTCTGTTTCTCATTCATTAGAGATATTGAGTGCAGGATATAATCATACTCTTGGAAAAACAATCCCTTGTCATTCTGTTAGTAATGCCATTTGTGGAGCATGTCTAAAACTTGTTAACTTTGAGGCCTACAACAAACTATTCTTACATGTTCAACCTTTTCTCACTGCCAGCCCTTCCTTTGTGCTTTTGATATGTGCCATTATCATAATTTGGTGTTACATGTACCCTTGCTGTTGTCAAATATTATATTCATTAGTCATTTCAGTCGAGAAGGTTCACATTAAGAGAGAACTTTGAATTTCTGGGTTTATCGTGGGTGAAACAAATAAAATGAAGATACATTTAGAGTCAATTCATGGTGCATTCATTACAGTTTTGGAAGTTTACTATTTTAACCTTTGATCCTATTGTATGATACTGAGACTGATTTTCCTATGGAAAAAGTATGTCATAGTACCTCTTCATGTGGACTCTTTCCTGGTTAGACGAATGTCATAAAATTTAAAAACCTGGTCAATTCTTGGATGGAACTTTCTTCACTTTGAGTGAACTCCATGTCCGAATCCATTTCGATGTTAATAGGCTTAAATCAGTGTTCTAAAAATTGGTTTCAATATTCGTGCGGTCCAACACTGAATAATGATTAATTAGATTAATTGGAGATTATTCAAAATTGAATATTTTAATATATTTAATTATATTTATACACAACTACATATAAATATATACAATTAATTGTTGAAAATGCCTTAATATTATACAAGATAATATTTAGATGTGAAGTTATGAACCATGATATGATGAACAACAAAACAATATGAATAAATAGTAAAAAAGAAGACGTAAGAGAACTTATCTCTTTACATTAGTAATCCAAGATTTCAAATTTTGCAGCATAAATATAAATCAAAGAACTTATATGCAAAATAAGATAAATAAAAAAAATTAGTCAATTTATCAATCAAAATAATGAGCTCTAAAGAATGATGGAGAAAGATTGCTAAATAAGTTAATTTGAAAAATAATCAAAAATAATAAATCATAAGTATCACTTTATGCAAAATATATAATAATAAAATATCATATTTTATCTACTATTTAATAAATAACACATTAATTGGGCGCTTAATCGTTGTGGACCCGATTAAGCGCCCGAGCGCATAATCAGAGCGCTGAGTGTAATATTACACGGGCTGCCAACGATTAGGATTAATTGGCCGATTAATCCGATTTTTAAAACACTGGCCTAAATTAGGGGGTGATGAAAGATGATGGTGGTCATTCTATTTTACATGTATAGCACGTGAATGAATTGGAGTTCTTATCTGAGAACAGTTAGTTGGGGTATTTGTGACACTGAATACATCATGCTATGTTAAAGCCACATTTTAAGGATTTGATAGAGTTCTCAGGATCTGGAAAGTTATCTCAGTGCCACATGTTTCAATAGAACTGGCCTCTTTCATGCTGGGATCAGCTACAAAGTAGCTGAAGATGAATGTTTATGAGAACTGATCGCGGCATACTCTGAGTTGCATATTTAGATTTTTATTTTATGAGAGATCACAGCACAAAACAGATCCATTGTTTTCTTTTTCATTTTTTTTGTTGTTGTTGTTATTAACTGATAATTCCAGCCTCAGTTGCATCTTTGGCTATTGTTTAGAGCTCTGTTCTCAGTTTGATTTTGAATCGAAGTGTCCTGCATGGTAATGAATTACTTTTGGCTTTGGTTTGATCAACTTGAATTTTGCTATCTAATGATCATCTTCAGGTTTTTCGAATATTAGATTGATTTCGAACTTGTCTTGCATCAAGTATAACAATAACAGAGTTGTCTTCTTACAGGAGATACTGAGATCTTACTGTCTGCACTAAAGGGAGTGTCAGGCTGATATCCTCCAATGCTTAATTGAGCTCTTCAAGCCCTGTTAGAAGGGCTCTCTTTTGAGATTTGAATTTATTAGGCCCAGGTTTTAGTGTAAGCTAGCACGAAAGGTTTTTCCTGTTCCAAACTGCAGTTTGAACTGGGCAATCTGAACAAATCTCTCTTGCTGATAATTGTACTTGTATCTCGATGATTTCATGTTTTAATTGGTAGTAATCAAATTCATGGAGGACATGGAGAATTCTTCCTGTAGAAGGCATCTATTGTGAGTTATTGGATGGATGCCTCTATTGTGAGTTGGGTGCATACTGTGTGTGAAACTGTTGATTCTGATGCTTAAAAATGCAGATGGCCATTGAGGAAAGTTGATTCAAGTGGCTCCTGATCTGTACACTGCTTCTTTTGCTTTGTGTGCGTGCTTTTAAAAGGACAGTAATTGCAAATTTTCAAAAATGAGTTGCTGTTGGTCGTCTACTTTTGCTTGGGAACGAAAATTTGTAAAATTTCTCTAATTTTCTGTGTCGATTGGGAAAATATGCTGCATGATTTTTATCCCTGCCTGGGGCTGCAAGGTTTGTTCTGGTTTGGAACTCACATGATCCTGTGAGTCATTTGCAGCCCGCATCGAGCTCAACCCTAACAATGAAGTCACCACGCTCGATGGACAAGTGTATTGAGGCTGTGGGCATGCATAAACATTCTTATTTATTAAAGAATTTTTTTTAATTTAATTATTTTAGGGCGTGTTTGGTTGCAAGGAAGTGGGCTGGAAGTAAGGAACGGGGAAATATAATTGCTCACTTTTCTATCTATCCAAACATCGGGAAAAAAAAAATGATATAACTCTTTTTCTCTCTCTTTTCACTTTTACATAATTACTTTTAGGGCGATCATGTAAATCTTATTTGCATTCTAATTACAATCTAATTTTTAATTTTCTTAATTAATTTTTATTTTAATATTATTTTGTGATCAATTTTGTAGTCATTTTTTTCATTTTCACATTACCATCTAAATACTAAAAAAGACATAATATTTTTCAAATCACCCTTCTTAATAATATTCAAATACCAAAAAATTACCAACGAATTCTTAAGTTCTAAAAGGAACTATTGCTACTTTTTTACTTTCACCCGTAATCAAACAGTCCCCAAGACAGAGACAGGTAATTGCATTCAGTCAGGTCGGCTGGAAGTCGCTGAAGAGAGTGTTAATAATGCATATGTCAGACAAGAGCCTAATGCATCACTTTTATCGAGAGTCTAAGAAGTGAAGTTTGAATGGGGAGACTCAAATTATTGTTGGAATTGTAGATATTAGATGTTTTAAGATCCATATTGATCTTAAAGAATCCTAGAGTGGACCAGATGGATCCTCATTGATGTCTGTTAAAACTGTAATCATAAGAGCATTGAAAGTCCAGGGTTTTGATTTTGAATCTGTGTAGATTACAGGATGAATTCGCATGGCAAACATTTTTTTTTTTTTTTTTTTTGTGTGCGTGTTTCAAAAGAAAAACATGCAGAATATGTAACAGTATTTTTAAATCATGCAACAAATTAAAACATAAATTTTTTAATCAAACTAAACACTTGTTCTAATCATGCAACTAATATGAATAATTAAAAGAAAATAAAATGTTGACTTGGGGTGATGTAGTCGTGCAGAAGCACTGCTCTAGAAGAAAGACGGTCGGTCTCGTCCGGATTTTGAAAAGATCTCCCCTTCTAGCCAGCACCTAACTCAGGACGATGAGTTAGACCTCTGCTCATAGGGAGATTCGTTATCCGAAAGTAAAAGAAATCCTCGAGAAATCACCAAAAGTTGAAACAGAATTTTGTGATAAAAAAATATAGAGGGGAGAGATAGAATTTTGTAGCTGTTTTTGCAAGTAACTGAATGAACTGCGAGAAGCAGTATTTATAGATTTTCGGAGTCCAGCGATTGCAACAGCCCCGCTCCAAATCCGCACACGATCATGTAGTTTGCGATACTCGCGAGCAGATTCGAAGAATGGGTCAAACTGAACGGAAAATCCCAAAAATATCAAAACAGAATTTTAAATAAAATTTTAATATGGATAAAATTAAAACAAAAAATTTCTGGTTCAAGAGCCCCTGAATCGAATTGCATTCGTGTCCCCAGGTCGTGGGCGCGCGCCAACCGAACCCGGCCTGGCCGGGTGCAGTTCGGTGTGTGTGCGCGCATGTGGGGAGGTGGCCGATGGCCTAACACTCATAACAATAGGCATGTGAGGAGTTAGTATATCTACCACTCAACTTCCCATGTCCTATCCAATGTAGGATTAAAATCAAAGCCAAATAAGAGGGACACTCAAGTTTTGCCTCCAATTCCAAAACACATTTAACATTTCCCTCAAAACTTGAGTTTCAGGGAAGATAAAATAAATTAACCATAATAAATAAATCATCAGATCATAGGCACACGAGTGAAATCCAGGCAACATCATACTGTGAATTTGGGACAGGTGGACTACGCCTAAAATCTTCCTTAGTGAATTCATCGCCATCTGAGAGATAGTGGACTACGCCCGAAACTACCCTCTTTTATTAGATATTGATAGACTACACACACAATAAGTCTTCACCTATTGAGCGAGTGGGTTGAGCGTTAAACATCATGCTCACAATAACTGACTCATGAGAGCTTCTAGGGTCAGCGTTGCCCAAACCGCGGCCATCAAGGTTCCTCTCACGTAGGTAAGTCCTCCATGGCTATTACAGCTGGATGGCATGCCTTTTATACTACATGCGTTAGACTTATTAAGAGTTAAACTCAACCTTACCTAGCTGTATCATAAGAGCATCATCATCATAGAGAAGGGGTAGTAGCTACAATGCTACGTATAAGATATAAACATATCCGGATCGATGCTCCACATGAATATCACCAGTCCAGCTTGTTTCTACCACATTGAACCTCTTTCATAGAATAAACTCCCAATCAATTATGTTCCCGTTGTCGGTGAACTCTACTATATGCTTAACCCTATCTTCCTCAATGATTCTAGGACCACACCCCTAGAAAGACTCTTAGTCAACGGGTCAGCAAGATTCTTTTCAAACTTTACAAAGTTCAGAATTACAATTTTGCCTAATAGGTGTGATGAACAGACTTAAAGTCTGATCTGAATATGTCAGTTCATCTTCTTATTAGAATTTTCTTGCTTTAGAATTTCAATGGTGGATCTTGAATCAGTATGAAATGAGATTGGAAGTATGAGTCTAGGCACGATAAAGAATTCAGACAAAAGATCTTTTGACCATTCAGCTCAGAGTAAGTTGTGTCCAGAGCAATGAGCTCGGACTCGATGGTGCTCTTGACAATCACTATTTGATTGTCGGATTTTCAGCACACAGTAGTGCCACCAAACATGAATACATATCTCATAGTAGATTTAACATTGTTAGAATCAGTGACCTAGTTGGCATCACTATAACCTTTCATAACATCAAGATATCCAGTGTAAGTCAGACAATAACCAATTGTGTCTCTAAGATATCTGAAATCTCTCTCTAGTGCAGTTCAGTGATCTCTATTGGAGTTACTGGTGTATCTACTTAATCTGCCTACTACATAAGATATCGGGCCTAGTTCTGTTGGAAATATAGAGAAATGAACTTATTAATTGAGAGTATTTTAGCTGAGATACAGGCTCACTCGTGTTCTTCTTCAAAGCAATTGAAGAATCATAAGGTGTAGAAATTGGTTTAGAGTTGTAAAAATCAAATTTATGAAGTATTCTTTCAATGCTATGAACTAGACTAAAAAAATTTCATTAGAGATTTTGGATATTTTTATTCCCAATATCATATCAGCAGGACTTAGATCCTTCATATCAAAGTTTTGAGAAAGATAATCTTTTACTCTTTGGATTGCATCAAGAGAAGTTTCAAAGATAAGAATATCATCTACAGACGAAGGATAATATATTCATTGCCAAATTTCTTAGAATATATGCACTTATCATGTTCATGGACAGTGAATTCAAATTGTGTAATAGCTTTGTTAAACTTTTGATACTATTATTTAGGTGCTTGTTTAAGTCCATACAATGACTTCACAAGTTTGTACACTTTGTTTTTTGCCTCTTAACAATGAATCCTTCTTGTTGGTCCATATAAATCTCTTCTTCAAGATCTCTATTCAGGAAAGCAGTCTTGACATCCATTTGGTGAATGAACATATTATGAGTTGATGCAAGTGCTAGAAAGATTCTGATAGAGGAGATCCTAACAACAGGAGAATATGTGTCAAAGAAGTCAATACTCGTTTTTTAGGTAAAACCATTGGCAACTATTCTAGCTTTTGTTTTTATCGATAGTGCCATTGGGTTCGAGTTTCTTCTTGAAGATCCATTTACAACTTATAGGTTTGCATACTGAGGGAAGGTCAGTGAGAATTCAAGTGTTATTCTCCATTATGGACTTGATCTCATTGTCAATTGTTTCTTTCCAGAAAGGAGACTCGGAAGAGTCCATTGACTCCTTGAAGGAGCTAGAATCATCTTCCACAAAATAGGTAAAAAAAATTTCATCGAAAGATGTAAGAGTCCTAATTCTTTTGCTCCTTTTAGGTTCAGAATCAGTTGTAAGAGCATAGAAGAGGGGATATCAGAGGCAGAAGGAGTGAACGAATGATTAGTAGGGATTTTAAATTTGAAAGGAAAAATGTTTTCAAAGTAAACAGCATCCCTAATTTTGATGATGGTGTTATTGGATATTTTACTGATTTCAGAGTTAACCACTAAAAATCGGTTAACATTGCTATCTAGTGCATATCTGATGAAGATAGCATCAACAGTCTTGAAGCTGATTTTCCTTTTCTTCGATTCCGATATTGAAACCTTAGCAAGGCAATCCCAGACTTTGAAGAAAAGGTGTTAGGAGTTCTCCCTTTCCAACGTTCATATGGAGTAACGTCAGAATTTCTTTGGGGAACCCTATTGAGGATAAAACAGTAGAAAAGAGAGCTTCATCCCAAAGGTTCTCGGATGCACCTAAGCTGAGTAACATGCAGTTCACCATGTCCATTTGTATTCTGTTCTTTCTTTCAACTACACCATTAAATTGAGGTGTGTAGGGAGCAGTTACCTCATGAATAATGTCGTGCTTTTTGCAGAATTCTGTCATGTCATTTGAGGTATACTCCCCTCACGATCAAATCTTAAGATTTTGATCTTATTTTCAAGTTGGTTCTCAGCTTCGGTTTTATACATCTTAAACCAATCGATGACTCATCCTTGGAATTGAGAAGATAGGTGTAACAGAATTTGGAGTAATCATTAATGAATATTATAAAATATCTTTTACCACCTCGGGTGACATCTCTGTTTGAGCCTCATGCATCACTATGAATAAGTTTGAGAGGTTTGGATGTCCTTATAATAGAAGAAAATAATTTTCGGATATTCTTACCCTGAACACGGATTTCACATCTAGAAGATACGTTAGAAGAAGATTTAAGAATGAGATTCAAGTTAATCATTTTCTTGATAGAATTGAAGTTGACATTCTATCGTGCCAGGTATCACAATACTTAATGTTCAAAGTAACATGAATAGAAATTTCATTATCAGAAGAATTTATTACATTGAATGAAATAACCATCACAAACAAAGTCTTTTTTAATGAAGATATTAGACTTGGAGATTATAAACTTATTGGATTCCTTGACAATCCTATAACCAGCTCTAAAAAGTGAAGACTCGCTGATTAGATTTCTCTGAAGTGTGGCTACATGTAAAACGCCTTGAAGAGTCAGAATTTTCTTGGAGGTCATCTTCAGATCAATGTGTCTAGTTCCCCTTATCTCTCTGGTGGAGTCATCTGCCAGGCTCACGCTTCCTCCATGTTATTTCTAATAGAATTTAAAGTAGGATCGATCAGTACGGATGTAAATATTGGCTCCTGAGTCTAACCATCAGTCTAAGAAAAAAGTGAATGAGTTGACAATAGGAAGAGAAGAATCTAATCTAAAGGAGTTGGAGTTCAGTTCCACCATATTGAACTTGTGTCCACCATTTTCTTCATTTCCTCTTGGTTAAGCTTTGATTGGTTCTTTCTTCTGATTGAAACATTGAAACACTATGTGATTCGTTCTCCCGCAGACATAGCAGAATCTTCCATCGGTCTTCTGCCCAAAGGTTTTGGGTTTTAAGGAGGAAGATTGAGAAAGTTTGAAAGAAAAAGAGTTTGGATGAGGAGAAGAATGAAAATGATTGGGTTTTTTGAGCTTCTTGCCCTTGAGATTCATAAATTTGCGCTTAGGCTTATCCTCCACTAAGTTCATTTTAGTTTTCATTTCTGATTTGGTTTTAGAGTTTTGTCTATGTTGATCTTCTATGTGAATCGCTTTTAGGGTTTGAATAAGTGTTAAGTCACCTTATTTGTGACGGAAGTCTCCTGCAAAGGCTGACCAGGAAGGAGAGAGTTTATCAATGAGACATGATACCTTGTAATCATCAGAGAATTGATTTCCTTTCGATTAAAGGTGTCAGATATAATCTTGAAATTTATGAAGTTGATCATTGATTGGTTTACTATCAGTCATCATGATTTATTGAAGGAGGAGGAGGTGAATCTTTCAGTTCCAGCATCATCGAGGTCATATTCATCCTCGAGAGCTGTCCATAGTTATTTAACACTCTTATATTCATAATAAATGTCATACAAATTATTAGAGAGTGCACTAAGAATTCTATGGAGACAATGATAGTCAATTTTCTCAGGTTTCAAATAGAAGTAGGAAGAATGAGTTGTAGGAGGGTTTCAACGTGAGAAGATCCAATAGATGACGGTTTAAGAGAAAGTACATGAATGGTGTTATCTATGGCTGAAATAAGGCCTAAAGTGGTCAACCAGTACTTCATTTGGTTTGCCCGTCTCTTAAAATATGTGCTGGAGAATTTCTCCATTTTGACACTCTTGGAATGATCAGGGTTGGCCATAGTGACGGGATGATGCTAGTTGAATTCTGTATTTCAATATTATTTGATAATGTTAGAATTTAGTTTATATTGGTAGCTTTTAGATTAGGGTTTGCAGAATAAAATTTTTATAATCCTTCTTTAATTATGTGCCAAATAATTCAAGCAAGATATAACAAGATATAGATTTGCCCTTTTAATTTTCTTAATTCGAAATTATAATTTCTAAAAAGTTATTCCAATTTTTAAACTAATTTACTTTTTAATTTCTAATCAATAAGTTCAATTAAATTTTAGAAATAAACTAGCAAGAATTAATTAACAACTGACTTGCAAGAATAAATAATATTTACAATAAATAGTAAGAATCAGACAATTTTGTTTAGCGAAGTTTATTGTAAGAAGTAGTTAATTTAACTGATGAATGTATGTAGAATCTTGTTATAAGAGTTTATAAATAAGACAAGATTTAAATAATTTAAAATATCTTATAAAAGACTCTCCTTTCGTAACAGAATAAATAAGATATTGTAACGAAAACAATTGAATAAAATTTGTAATGAAAAGGATAAGGCTATTAAGATTTTTTCTAGAATCTTGTAATAAAGTTTTGCAATGAAAACAAATTATGAAAATATTTTTCCTTATATCTAAAGAATTTGATCAAAGAATTTTATTATAGAAGAACTTGTAAGAGATAAATATTAAATTAGATTTGAAGGAATCTTCTAACAGATAAGGTCAGATCTAAATAGTTTAGATAGATTTTATAAATAATTATTGTAATAAAAAGGTTTAATAAAATCGCTAAGAATAAATGAAATTTTGAAAATAAGATCCAAAATAAAACTTTTAGTAAAGTTTAAATCTTGATGCCTTGGTTTTGTGACAAATGGATTTCAATAAATTTGTTTTGAAAATTTTAGCAAGTAAATGATTTTTATTGCAAGAACAAAATTAACAACATGAAATATGTAAATTACATAAACAAGTATTAAAAGATTTAATTAAATTGCATAAAATAATTTCTAAATTCAATTGCATAAAAATTATCAGATAATATCTTTCTTCTATATTGTGTGATATATAACAATATTTTTAAATTTTAAATCATGCAAAAAATTAAAATATAAATCTTTTAAGCAAACTAAACACTTGTCACAAGCATGCAGCTAATATGAAGAATTAAAAAGAAAATAAAATGCTGGCCTAGGGTGATGTAGTCTGCAGAAGCACTGTCTTAGAAGAAATACAACCGGTCCCTTGTTCGGACTTTGAAAAGAGCTTCTCTTCTAGCGATAAAAACTCTCCTGATAGTTCACCAGCACCTAACGTAGGATGATGAGTTAGGCCTTTACTCAGACGAAGATTGCAGCCCGAAAGTAAAATAAATACTCAAGAAATCACCAAAAGTTGAATCAGAATTTTGTAACTAAGAAATATGAAGGAGGGAGACAGAATATTGTAGCTGTTTTTGCAAGTTAGTGAATGAACTGCGATAAGCAGTATTTATAGATTCTCAGAGTCCAGCGGTTGCAATAGCCCCCGTACCAAATCCGCACTCGATCATGCAGTTTGCGATACCCGCTAGCAGATTCGAAGAATGGGTCAAACTGAACAGAAAATCTGAAAAATATAAAAACTAAATTTTAAATAAAAATTTTCAGGTTCAAGAGCCCATGAATCGAATTGCATTCGTGTCCGCAGGTCGTGGGCGCGCGCCACCCAAACCGGCCCGGTTCCGTTCGACGTGCGCGCATGTGGGGAAGTGGCCCATGGCCCAAAACTCATAATAATAAGCATTGGAGGGGTTAGTGTGTGTGTACCACTCAATCTCTTATGTCCTATCCAATGTAAGACTAAAATCAAAGTCAAATAAGAGGGAAACTCAAGTTTTTCCTCCAAATCCAAACACATACAACAAAACATAACTACATCATGTATTAAAATATAGAAATGCCGATTAAAAGGGCGTGTTTGTTTTGAGAAAAAAGGGAGGAAATGTTCAAGTGAGAAAACAACAGTAAAAATGCAAGTGAAATTTGCATCTCACTTGCATTTTTTCTCAATATCATTTCCCACTTTTACATCCTCATTTCTTACTTGTTGGTCTACGATTACTTTTTTAAATATTTGATATTAAAATATCAATATTTAATATTTTGATTAATTAATTTAAATTTATTTTTTATAATTAATAATATATTTTTTTGTTATTTTAAATTAATAATATTGATATTATTTAAATCACCAAATAGTTAATTTTGTGACCAAAATTTTCACGTACACTCTTATATTATTAGCCAAACATTATAAAATACAATATATTTTTTCACTTACACTTTCACATTACAACAAAATACTGTAAAACCTACTTATATAAATTTCAATTTCTCACTTACACTTTCATATTTTTCACTTATATTTTTATATTTATCATCTTCATTTCTCACTTGCGGCAAATCAAACAGGCGCATAACTCAAGTTCTCTGCGAAGGAGAACTCTTGAGGAACCCAAGTGATGAATAACGCCTCGCCTGGCCTCGCATGGTAAACTTTAAATTACTTCAATTTGCAAGCTTGCCCCCATTTTTTTTTTCATGGGCTGTTCGCATCTGGATCCAATAAGCAATGTAAAGCAGCAGACTGAACCCGGCCTCCCGTTAAATGGAGCTGTCGCCTGTTGCGCCCATTCTGTTCCACTGCCACCTCATCGATCCGCACCGACTGCCACCTCATCGATCCGCACCGAACGACAATAATCAATCGTTACCGTTTATTTCAAATCCAACCGCTAAAAACCCCGCCTCCGCTCTCTCTCAAAAATCTAAACCCAAATAAATTATCTCCCTTCCTCTATAAAATCTCTCCACTGTCTTTCGCATTCAATCAAGCACCTTTTGCGCTCAGATTTCAATCCATTTCTTCAGAGCAAAGCAAAGCAATGTCTGGCCGCGGGAAAGGAGGCAAGGGGCTGGGCAAGGGCGGTGCCAAGCGCCACCGCAAGGTCCTCCGCGACAACATCCAGGGAATTACCAAGCCTGCCATCCGCCGCCTCGCTCGCCGCGGCGGCGTCAAGCGCATCAGCGGCCTCATCTACGAGGAGACGCGTGGCGTCCTCAAGGTCTTCCTCGAGAACGTCATCCGTGACGCCGTCACCTACACGGAGCACGCCCGAAGGAAGACGGTGACGGCGATGGACGTCGTCTACGCCCTCAAGCGCCAGGGACGCACCCTCTACGGTTTCGGCGGCTAGGTTTGCGGTTAGGGTATGCTTTTGTGTTGGTCCTGTGTACATTTCTTTGGAAATCAGTGGTGAAGCTGTAATCTTTCCGATCTGAAAGAAAAATGAAATGTTATTGTTTGACTAATTTTGAACGTTTTAGGTTTTTTATGGGTTAGGGCTTTTGCTCTAGAAATTTTCTGATTGGACGAAAAAGAAAATTATTAGGCATTTTTGCTAACTTTTTTTTGATTTTCCTCCCCTCTTTATATATTACTCTATGGATCTTGTTGAATAATTACGTGATGGTAAGTATTGAGTTGAGATTGGACTTTGATAAGCTTACAGATTAATGGTTCTCTCTTTGAGTGATTAGCTTTATTTGGGTCATTTTTTTCAATTTCAAGTTTTGTGTCTAATTTGATGGGTTTAATGTTGTATAAATTCAACATGTTATATTTTGTATGGTTTGAAGTTGATGATTCTTTCCTATTTGTTGAATCATCTATGGATGGTTAAGCTTACTCAACTTGATGATGCATATTTAGTTGTTGGTTTTAAGCAAAATCAAATTGTTCATATGCATATTGAACTTTCATAAATTTCTCTGTTAGTTTTACTAACACATACTTACATATTCATTTTTGAGAAGAACATAATAATAATTAAATAATTAACAATGTTGGCCTCTGTCTCTAACCGTTCTTTCCCATCTCTGCAGATTGTTTTAACTCATTAAATCCTACCTCTGGCTAGCCGGCAACAAAAGATTTTCTTATGTTGGAAAGTGTTTCCTTGAAAATTGGGTCGTGTAAAAAATTTTATTGATTGCAAAGAAGATTACAACTGATCAAAATTCAATTTCAAAAGTTTATTGATTGCAAAGAAGATTACAACTGATCAAAATTCAATTTCAAAAGAGAGGAGAATGTGTAGATCTCTCTTTTATTTAATTCGTGTAGGGGTGGAGAGATTCTTTTTCTCTGTTGACGAGATGAGCTAGAAGCTTGTTGATTGTGAGAAAATACAGAGAATATGAAAATTATTTATCTGATTTACGTTGATTTTGAATTTTTGCAATTTAATCACGATAGTAAAGGTTATGCAGGTTGAATCTACAGGAGAAATGCGATAGAAGTTTTTTTTGGTACATCTTTAAATACTAAATCGGTTAAGTATTTTTTTAAGAAAAATAACTATATTTTAATTGCTAGAAGTATAAAGAAGAATATGGAATTTGATGATAATTTGGGATTTAGAAAAGAATTAAAGAAATATGACTTAATAATTATCTACCACCACTAACTTACTAACCTATGCAAGAATTTATTTCACTTTAAATCATAAAAGTTAAGACTTTGAAGTTGCTTTCAATTCAAGCAAGATGCATAAGATAAAAACTACATCCTATTTGCAATAATTACTAACCAAGACTTAACATTAAACTATCAGAACCTTCTAAGTATATAATAAGAAGGATAATCAAGATTCAACATTAAATTATCAAAGCTATCTAAATATAGAATAAGAAAAATTTTGGAAAGTATTAACATTTATCGATTTAACTAGTCATCAACATGTGCTTTCAAAAACTTTAATTAATCTTAAGGTTAAGCATGTGTATGATCTAATCGGTTTACTCTAACCTAGAATTAAAAGTAGTGGTGGAGAGATTAGTAAGTCAAGAAGAAGATTAGTTACTCATGATGCAAACTAAAGAAAAATGGTAGATGAGAAAGCAAGTAAATAAAACAATTAAATAAAGATAAATTGAAAAGAAAAACCTTATTATTGATGCTGTCACATTTAATTACAAGAGCGTCTTCCTTCTTTACAAAGCTTGAAATAGAACTAAATCCTAAAATTATAAAAGAAAATTTGGAAGAAAAAAAAATTAAACAAAAATCTTAAGTTATGATCTCTGATGTGGAGATGTTTCATTATGAGAGATTTCAACTTTTTAAATAGGCCTCAGAGCTAAGATACAAATTAGGAGTTTTAATTCAATCTCAATTCAATATGAGAATTCAATTCTAAATTGATTTGCAGCAAGTTAGCGTGTTTGTCGCTGAATATGACTTATCAGACGGCTGAATTGGACACAGTGATCAACATAAAAATTGTAGCTCTTTAAGTCCTCTTTCTTTAGCATCTTAAATCATTGAATTTGAATATTTGTAACGAAAGTTATGATCCAAATACTAAGAGGTGTCCAGTCTGAATTCGAGTCTAAATTGATTTTGAACTCTATTTAATTTGAATTATCATCCTTATCTCTAATTAAGATTAGTTTTATTCCATCCATCTTTTAGAAATATATCTTCTGATTTTGAATTTGAATCGTGAAGATGATGATTTATCCTTTCCTTCTCTTGATTTCAAATTGATTTAAATTGAAATCCAAATTTAGATAAGATTAGGGATAAAATAAAAACTTTTTGTATCCTTATCTTCTCATTTAAGTAACTATATATCATAATAAAAAAGAGAGTTAAATTACAATGTTAAATAAAGAATAATTAAGGATAAATATGTAAATGTGATGATAATAATACAAAATTGAGATGCAATCACTTGTTTCTGAATTTTCTTCTTGCTCTCGTTGGAAGCGCGCTGGTCAGTTATGAAACCTTAATCAATGACTAAAATTTTAAAGAGATTAAAAGCTCAACTTGAACTCTGCCAGTTTATAGAGTTTTCTTCTCCAACACCATGTGTGTTTAGCAGCCTTGTGCTTAACTTTCAGCCTTCTATGATTATTCAGCTTCAAGCATCAAGTGTGCATTTAAGGGATTCTCCTTCTCTACCTTTGACTTATTGGGTTCCGCCCCCTTTAGCCCCTAGCTTTCATAGCTATTTATAGGATTTTCAAGGGGATAACTACCCCCTTAAATCTCTCCAAAATGGAGATTTATGTCCTATTATGTGGAGAAAAAGTGGGTATTGATTGCTCCATAATGGAGATTTATGCCTCATTATGTGGAGAGAAAGTTGGTATTCTCCATAATGGGGATTTACGCCCATTATGTGGAGAGAAAGTATGTATTGGTTGACTTAGTAACTGTTGTCTGCTACTTAAAAAATGTAGGTCTCGTTAGACGCGGACCTCGCTGTTGGACGTGAACCTTGCATTTTGATGTCGTAACGCTATGCTGAGGCCCGCGTATTGAAGAGCAACACGACTATCGTGTTTGACATAGAACGCGGCCCTCGCGTCACGTTTGTTGTGGTGCGACATCCGCGTTTGAGTTGAAACGCGATCTTCGCGTCGACATGAGGCCCTAGGTTCGCGTTTGGGGTTGAAATGCGACCTCCACGTTTGACAAAGAACGCGAGGTCCGCGTTTGGGTTGAAACGCGACCCTCACATTTGGCATGATGCCCGCGTCTGAGGCTTAATCTTTAGTAAATTTTAGACAGCTTACAGACCTCCTCCAAAGTTTTCGAAACTCTGCAGTTGACTGGGACAAATTTCGTAATACTCTGGACTTTAGTTGACTTGGGCTTTTGTGATTGGACTGATAATCTTTTGAAATGCCCTGAGTTTAGTCTTGTCTGGATTCCGGTCTTCATGGGTGTATTGTTGAACTGCTTGAAGTCTGCAGGAAAAATCATCACAAGTATCAAGAAGTGCATTCTGAAACTTTTTGAGCTTTGACTTGCTTATCAGTGTACTATTGAACCGTTGAGTTGTTAACTTTTGCTGCCAGTGTACTGTTAAACTGTTTGCAGAAGTCAGATCTCAGTCAGCAAGTCTGTTTTGATTGCCAGATGTAATGTTTAATTTAGCAATTGAAATTTGAACAACTTCACTGGGTAGATGAATATGAGAGGAAGTTACCGTCAGAGGTGTGATGTTAACTTGACAGAAACTTATTTTGCGTGCTAGAGGTAACGATTAACTTAGCACTGAAAGGTCTCATTTTTACTAAGGAGATCGAGGAGATAATTGTTAGAGGTGTGATGTTAACATAACAGTAATGTGTGCTAGAGGTGTAATATTAACTTAGCACTGAAAGATTTCGCTTTACTGAGAAAATCGAGGAGATAACTATTAGATGTATGATGTTAACACAACAAGAATGTGTGCTGGAGGTGTAATGTTAACTTAGCACTGAAAGATCTCGTTTTCACTGAAAAATCAATGAGATAACTGTTAGAGGTGTGATGTTAACATAACAGGGATGTGCGCTAGAGGTAACAGTTAACATAGCACTGAAAAGATCTCATTCTCACTGAGAAAATTGAGAAGATCACTGCCATAGATGTAATGTTAATTTAACAGTGAGATGAGTGTTAGAAGTGTAATGTTAACTTAGCACTGAAGGAGAATTACTGTTAGAGATGTGGTATTAACTTAAAGTGATCTGTCTTGCGATTTGAGCAAATTTGATCAGAGGTGTGATGTTAACTTGATCGGGATTTGTCTTGCGATTTGAGCAAGTTTGGTGGGCATGTCATTTTATTGAAGAGAATTGACAAGTAGAACTTATACCTATTGAGGATATATTGAAGTCTTACTGTCAGAGGTTTAATGTTAACGTGACAAGTTTGATCTATAATTCATTTAATTGGAGAAATGAATGAAGCTTTTTGTGAATCTACTATTCCATGGAAGGGAATTGGTAGAGAATTTTGGTGGAGAAAGGTGGGATCAGACCCTTAGGATTTTTAGCAAACCCTCAGCTGTTAACGAATTTGGTATGCTTTTACCAACTACCGTTTAAATTGGGCTAGCAATGCTATTCCCCTCAGCATGATGAGTTATCGAGGATTTTATATTGGACTTAAAAGCCAATGTGTTCCTCTATCTTTTAGCCGTCAGAGGTGTTGGATTGTTATTTCAGAGATAACTTTTAAAATCTTGCTAGAAATTAAAGAAGTATAAACTCCGTGAGGAATTCACAGTGAACTTGGCATTCCATGTGAGTACTTATTTGATCAGAGATATGGTGTTAACTTGATCATGAATAGTACTTTTTTATTTGGAGTAGTACATGATGTACTTCTAGGGGTTATTCCATGAGAATGACAAACACAGATAGTTTTTGATATTATATCGATGGAATGATTTAGACTGTTCAGAGGTAACTGTTGAACGTGACAGTCGTAGAAGTTGGATCATCTCGCTGCCTAGTAGATTCAATGCTACATGCTCTTGTAATCTTTCTGGCTTACTGCAGTTATGTTTTTTGCTCGTTCACCTTGTAAGACTAGTTGTTTTCAAGTGCAACTTTGAGTTACTCCTATTTGAGTTAGGAGTATGGTTTGCAAGTTGTGACGGCAAGTCTCTACTAGTGTAAACTGTGTCATGTCATTTGGATATCGAATTGCTATATTTCGAAAGCTCTCCACAATCGCTTTGATTGACTCTCATTTCTTTTGCTTTGTAGCAAGAAGAGTTGGCACGAATAGTTCAGTGTCATCTTCGAAGAATCGTGCCAGGAAGAGTTTCTCGAGGTCGACCCATTTCTTGATAGAGTCGGCAGGAAGATTCATGAACCATTCAAAGGCAACCCCCTTGAGGGTGCCGGTGAATAAACGAGCCATGATGGCATCGTTTGATGTTACATTCCTTGTTTGAGATTTGAAGTAGTATATATGTTGGTTCGGCCAACCTTTGCCTTTGAAGGCGTGCAAATTTGGTGCCTTGAACCTGGGAGGATACGGAGCTGAATCCCACTCGACCGGGTATGGTCTGACCAACCCCACTTCTTAAAGATTGCTTCGATTTGAGATAGCCTTGAGGCGTTTTTCAAGCTCGTTCATCTTCTTGGCAGATTATCTTCTGAATTCTCTGGTTCTTCAGAAGAAGACTCAGGATTTTCATATCCAAAGTTGTTCTCATTGTCAATAGCGTGTTCGGAGGTAGAGTTTTCATCCCCTTTTTACCCTTGCTTTTGCGGGAAGCAGTTTTAGTCTTCGGACTCTTCGTCTTCTTCTTTGACTTTTTAAGCCATCTTCTTGAAATCGTTAATAGATTCTTGTTGGGTGATTAGACGGAAAAGGTATCGTATTATGTGTATAAAAATGTATTTGATGTACCCTTTCTTGTCTCCGCTATAGTATAGGACTATACCGAGTCGAATCTCAGGGAGAGCTCGCGTAGAAGCTTTACGTATGTAGTGAAGTGAACAAACGAGTATTCTTCTCTTGCTTATAAACTTAGTGAATCAAATGTAAAAGAAACCAAAAGAAGATGGATATGTTCATGGTGGAAGTGGAAAAGAAATCAAGAAGTGATGTGGATGTTGTATTCACAAGAAAAGAATAAGAAACTTAAAGAAAGTGATCCAAGACTAGATTACCTTGCTAGCTTGCCAAAGCTTACCAATCTCCTTGATAATGAAAGCTTTGCCTAATGTTGTCACTCCATAGGCTTAGAATTCCTCTCACATGTTGACCTAATTACTTTCTCATTTGCAAGATGGTGGTTTAACCATCGGAGAAGAGAAGATCATACACTTGCAAGATTAACAAAAGCAATCACCCATGAGTAGTGAAGTGGCTAAGCTAGTGGTAAACTAGTACATGGAATGAAAATTAGCTACAAGAAGCCATTAGAAAAATACAAGACATGAAAGTAAATTGCAAGAAGTAAACAAAGCAATAAGGAAAGCAATTAAAGAATGCAAGAAACTAGAATCAAACTCAAGTAGAGGAATGGAGGATGGATCAATCCTTGCATAGCTTCAAGTTGTCACCCTTGATTACAAGCTCTCTCCCTCACAATCACTCTCTTTTGTAATGAAATCTAGGGATAGAGAAGAGGGACTACAAGAAATAAAACTAGAAAAAAAAAAACAACTAAAAATTATAACTAATGAACTAATCTCCTCTCTTCTCTGATCAGTTTTTTCTCGCAGGTACAAATGAAGTATTTATAGGAGAACTGAGAAGCTTCTGGAGATAAGGTGGTTGCCACAAAATCCGGGGATCTAACGGCCCAAGATTGCCGCGCCCTGCAGCGGGATTGCCGCGCGATCTGGGCCGTTGGTCCAGATCTTTCTGGTACAGTTCAGTTGAGAGTTGGTTAGCCACGTGGACTACTTGGATTCTCTGTTTGTTGCGCGAATCTCTCTGGATCTGGGTTTAGATTTGGCTTTATCCTTAAGCTTGGATTAATCACTTAATTAGTGGTAATTAAGTGATTATTTGAAAATCTCTCTCTTAAATGTGTACCTGCAAATATGTAGAGAAGAGGATTAAAATTCATATATTTATTTGTAATATGCATGGGGATTATGATGTAAAATATGCAATATTGAGTACTAATCATTGGGCTTCAAGCATCTCATGCTGCGCCTGTTGCACTCGAGCTTGCTTCACGAATTATCCGACCACCTTTTCTAGAGTGCCAGCCATATATGCGAAGGCTTCTGCCTCCACATAAGAGTTCGACGACTAAGATTCCACGATAGCACAGTGCTCATCATTTATCTCAATCCCCTTTGCCAACAAATACCACGGCAATCTCTCCAGTTCGGATCCGAGTGTGTCGGTAGATTCCTTCGAGCTGGATCAGTATTTCTTTCAAACCTGAAAAATGTTCAGTATCCAACTCCTCAGAATTAAGGGTCAGTTGCTTCTCTTTCGACTTGCTTGGTATAGTGCTTGGACCTATCATGTTGGAAGTTACCTCCAGGTATTCAACATCAGAGAACGACTTCTTGTTGCGAGACTGTCACCTCTTGGCGGGGTTTGAGTTTGAAGCCTTTGACAATCGGTTAAAAACTGACGGCTTAGTCATCTGAAAGTTGCAATGACAATCAGAGAGCACCGTCGAGATGAGCTGCTTGCAATGGCACTAAAAAGTGATTTGATGAGCACTCCTCTTTCTCGTCAAGTAGTCCCTCAGATCCGTTGCATGGGTATCTGAAGAACTAGTTTCAAACCCATGGGAGTGAAGGTTTTTCATTTGAACTTGGCCACTTGGGTCTGAACGCGAACCTCGCGTTTCTGAAGTGAAACACGAAGGTCGCGTTTTGGCGCAGCCTCCTGCTGAACACGGGTCTCATGTTTCTGAAGAGAAACGTGAAGGTCGTGTTTTGAGACTGTCTGCTGTTGAACGCGATTCTCGCGTTTTAGAATTGAAACGCAAAGATCGCGTTTTGGCGCGGCCTTAGGCTGAACGTAGGTCTTACGTTCTTGAAGTGAGACGTGGACCTCGCGTTTTGGTACAGCTTGAAGCTGGACGCGAACTTCGCGTTTTGGCGTTGAAACACGTAGCTCATGAACGCGAGCATTGCTTTTTGTTTCAGAAACGTGGGCTGAACACGAGCTTCGTGTTTAGTGCGAACAACACTGTCTTCAGCCTCTATTTGCTGATGGCGAGCTTGGCGTCTTCATCGACGATCAGCATTCTGCTTGGCTCGCATGAGTTGATGCGACCTCCCTGCAAACTGAGTTTACTGAGCCTTGAGAGGAGTTTGGCGGCGAGATTGGCCTCCGCCACTGTGTTGGCCATGAGTCAAGATATTTGCTTTGCGGGTCTCTTGAGAAACGTTGTCGCAAACCATGTTGACTCCACGGAAGGTTGTCAGAACCCGAAGAGAGATTGAGCCACTTGATTTGTCAAAAAGCATATGACCTTCTCTATGAGAAGTCTCCGAAAAGACTTGAGAGCGAGTCTTGTTGGAGCCCGAGGAGAGAAGTTGTTCGAACTTCTCTAGGTCGAATTCGATGACGAGCGATTCGATGGTTGATTCGAGAAGCTTGAAGTTGGCTTGCGCTATGACCTTCTCATCGGTAAAGAAAACTATCCCCAGCGGAGTCGCCATCTTTTGTTTCCTCAAAAAATTGAGTTGTGTAAAATTCTTACTGCTTGCAAAGAAGATTACAACGGATCAAAAATCTGAATAAAAAAGAGAGGAGAATATCTAGATCTCCCCTTTATTTAAACCTAGGCTCTTCGTGTAGTGGTGGAGAGTGATTTTTGTTCTCCGTTGACAAGCCGAGCCGGAAGCTTATCTCTAGATCTTCTTCTTGCTCTCGTTGGAAGCGCACTGGTCAGGTATGAAACCTTAATCAGTGGCTAATATATTGATTTGTCACATACATTGCATTTATGTTGTCACTTTACCACACTTGTTTGCTAATAAATGATATTAATAAGTGTTTTTTTTCTTTGCTAAATGTAGGCCCAAATACTCAAAGGAATAAAAGAAGAACAAGCCCAAAAGCCCACTTTATTCTGAATTAATTCAGAATAAATTCGAAGTGAAGAAATCTGGGCTATATCTTGGCATATCAAGGGGTTGAGAAAACTCTCCTTGAATCGAGGAATCGAAGCTAGAAAATCAAAAGTCGATTCAGTCAGCGGTTGAAGAAGCAACAAGAAAACCAGCAGGAGATACGAGCCCCACTTCAAACCGGGGAGACCCACCAACAGGGTGTGGCCACCTGGCCACACCCTTGCCGCGGAAACGCGGCAAAAGCCGCGTTTCCGCGGCAATCCTGGGAGTTACGGGGAGCGTGAACTCCCCCGACCTCCCCGGGATCTTGGTTGTTAGGGTTTCTGCCTATAAAAGGCCATATTGTGCACTGAAAATGAGGCCAATGCAGATTAGGATTTTAGACTAGTTTTTCCATTTTGTAGTTTAGTTTTATGTAACTTGTATGTAGCTTAGGGTAGATGATGATTCATGTAAGTAAGAGAGAGAGGCTGATGTTGAGAGTGACACCGATGTACTCCTCCTCCTTTCTTTCATTGTCTCAGTAAGCAATAAAGGTAACATTTGTTTATGTTTGTATCTTTACTTTCCGTTTTGTTTTGCTTTCCTCTTCTTCTTCTACTTTACCTTGGTTGTATGTGTTGAGTGTACAAGTGAACTCTAAAGCAAGTACACCGATGCTACGTGAGAGCCAGCGATAGTTCATGAAGACGATCTCCTCTTCCAAGCTTCGCATCACTTCGTTCTTCTTACGCTTGACGATATAATGTGCACGGGGACCGAGCTCGAGTTTATGATCTATGCGTTGAACGCCTCCGAAGCAAAGAGGTAGAACTTGCAAAAAGGTTTCCAAGTAAGTCATCACTCAACCTCGGTAAGTATCTCTTCACTTTTCTTTCTTTCTTTTCTTTTCTTTCTTTAGTATAGATCAACACCACCTCCTCCAACTCTTCTTTCCACTTCATTGTACATAGTCGCTTTTCATCGTTTTTCTAATTTTTCACCTTCTTCATCTCTCACTTTCTTCCTAACTTTAACCATTACTTCTTTTTCTTTTTCATAACATAAAACAGAGAAGAACCTTCGCTTATTTTCTCAACGATTTCAATAAAAACTGTAAAGCTTCCATCGCAAACCCTCCTTGTGGATCACGACCCGCATAGCCACTTGCTATAGCGGAAGAATTGAGCACTTGCACATTCTCTTTTTAAGTTCTATAATCTCGTATTTTTTGTGCAGGTTCAGCCTCAATCAAATTTTGGCGCCGTTGCCGGGGAGGGTAAAACGGTTTTTATTGAAATCTGAATTTTTATTGCAAATTTTTTAGAACTAAACGAATTTTCTTCTCTGTTGCAGGTTACAGGGCAAGCAAAGCAGGAAATCAATATTGCAGTGACATACAAGTGGTATTGGGCCTCTGCTATAAAAAGCAGAGACCCATTACCCTCTGAATTGCCGCGGAAACGCGGCAAAAGCCGCAGATCCGCGGCAATCCAGAGTTGACTACTAACAAGTTTTTGCAGGCTGCTTGCTTTGCAAATTATAGTTCTCTGCAATTATTTATTTCCTACATGACATCACATAAACCTGCTAATAATCAACAGTAAAAAGTTTGTTGCAAAAGTTAAAAATTGATTAGACGTTTGCATTTAGGCACGTGTCTTTTCAATTCATTTCTTTTACTGTTGAAGAGTGCTGGAAGCAAGGTACGTATGCATTGCATTTAGCATAGGACTCACTTCTTGGTTGTCTATATCGCTTTAAGTGATTCCTATTTATATAACTTGTACACTTGCACAAAATTATTTTAAGGGCACTAACCCATAACAAGATAAGGTGGGGATTTAATCACCCTTCCTTAGCCCAAAAATCAGAATCCAAGCACTCACTAACCCAAGCCTAACCTAAAATCGAGTAGACGTTGGCCCTAGGGACATCTCGGACTCAATTAGGAGATTATCCTAAGGGGGAAAAATGTTGGAATCTAACTCCTGCAAAATCAGTGTCTAGGAAAGGGATTGAGGGCCGAAAGCCCGAAGGTTGGTGGTTATTTAATTAAGGAACGTCTTTGACGGAAAACCTCCCACCAACCTTGCCCTGACCTGGCTGATTAGCTTGTGGTTAAAGTCTACATTAGACCTCCCGTGGACAGTCTAACCAGTTAGGAGTCGTCTAGGTCTAGGTCTACCCTAACTTAGGTTAGAATTTTTTTTTTCCTTGTTTGTTTATTTGTTTGTTTTTCTTTCTTTTTGTTTGTATTCCATTGTGTGATATGGCTTATAATAATAATTTTTTCAACTATAATAATAATCCATATTACACATCAAACTCTTTTTCGGATATTACCAACCCGGCATATCATGACTTTAACCAACCTAGTGTGCCGGATTGGTCTTATCCGAATCAATATGACCCATACCCCCCATCTAATAACTATAATTTCCATAATGATTTCAACTCTTCACCGAGTCAGTGGGGATTCAACTCCCCCGAGCATAATTTCCAACCACCTTGCCCTCCTTCTCCACCCAGTCCACATTATGTTCAAGATTCATACTCAGTTCCACCCGTCCAAAATAGGAAACCATCAATTTTGGAACGGAGTATGCGTGAGTCCAAACACAAATCCCAAAATCTGATGGACTCACAATTTCAATACCACTTCCAAGACAACTCTTCATCTTTTCATCAAAACAATGAACCCATCAATTATGAAAAGATGCTAGAAGCCATGACTCATGCTCAAAATGCTAGAAATCGTGACATAGATATGATGGTCGAATCTCTACGTTCCCACCGTCCTGATGTCACTTACCATTCTGTTAGAGCCAAAGAGTCATGTTGTTTTGGAAATCAAGATTCTATTTCAGAACAACCATTTGAACTTACCCAAACTCCAAATTTTGAAAAAGATATTGACAGTTTGGCAAGTTATTCCTTTCATGAAATAGAACTCGAGAATGAATATGATCTTGAACCCCAACTTAGTGATTCAATGCTTCTTCCTGATTCAATAATGACTCCGGTATCTTCACCTGATTTCGATCTTTTCCCCGAGTCAACATTGGATCCTGTACCAATCCATAATGAAATTGAATCACCCATCTGTGAGGATCATATTGAACTTGACCAATTATACACTCTTGAAGATCCTATTGACAAATTGGCAAGTTCTCAATTTTTTGATATTGAAGTCAATGAGATATGTGACCTAGATTCTCATATCTGTGATCCAGTTCAACTTTCTGAATCAATCTTGACTCCTGTTGTGTTACCAAACTTGAGTAATGTTTTAGAGTCATTTTTGATTCCTCCACCTATCATTCATGAACTGGAATCACCCACATTAAGTCACATTCCATTGTTAGAAAATGCATATGGACTGGAGTTTCAATTTCTTGACTTGGACCCAATTTCTGAACCTATTTCGACTCCTGAACATTTACTTGACTTAAGTCACCTTCCTGAGTCGGTATTAGTTCCTGTCCTTCCTGAGTCCAAGTCAACTGTTCTATCATTTCATACTCCATTCTGGGACGAGGCGGTTGACAAATTTGACTCCGAAATCAATTATGGAATTTGGAAATTAGATGGGGTTAAATTTTTAATAAAAATCCTTCATGGATATATCTTTTTAATGGGTTATATTAAGATAGTGCTGGTGGGTTCCTCCGAGACCCAAGAAAAGTTGATTGGGCCACGTTTCGTGGACCAATCCGACCACCACCGGAACCACCACCTTAAGGTAACCTTTTCCTTCCCTTTCTTCTTTTTCATGCATCTATGCATTAATTCATACATTGAGGACAATGCATGAGATAGGTGTGGGGGAGGGTCTAACATAACTTTTTTTTTTTAAAAAAAAAAATAATAATAATAATAAATAAAAAAAATTGACACTTTTCTTTACTTTTAAAAACTTTTTGAAAATAGAAATAATATTTTGACTTATCTTTGTAAGAAATTAAGTTAATTTTAAGGAATAGGAAATCCAAATTAGGACTTCTTATACTTGGTCAAAATAAGATTATTTGTTTGATTTATAGAGTTAGGAAGATAATTTGTCAAAGTAATTTAGTCTTGATCTTTACCTTGATGAAATATGCACACTTCATACACTTACACACTTAGGGTTCAAAAACAAAGATTCTTATGCCTTATAAAAATATATATATATATAAAAAATGAATAAGTCTAATTATTAATTAGCTAGGTGCTTTGGCCTAAGCAAGCCTTAGTATTTATGCGAAAGATAATTAGATAAGTCTGAGAAAAAAAAATGAATAAGTCTAATTATTGATTAGCTAGGTGCTTTGGCCTAAGCAAGCCTTAGTATTTATGCGAAAGATGATTAGATCCTCTGATTAAGCTGGGTATTTGTGCCTAATAAAGCATAAGTATTCACGCCTAAAAGGGATTCATATAATAAAGTCCTTAGTTTTGTGGCCTTGTTTGCTCGAGTCCTTAAGTCCTAGGGGTGTCTTCTCACCTGGTGCCCTAAGACCGTTTGGTTTGGGAGTCATCGATTAGAGGCTCGTTACATGGGCAGATTAGAAAGCCTAATAGAACTAAGGAATAATACCACAAAAAAAAAAAAAAGTATATATATAAATAAATAAGGCATAAGAGTTAAAGTTAATGAACCCTTAGTCAAAATTTTCACAGTCACAAGGTGCATATGACTTAGGGTAAAGTAATAGACTAGATGAGAAGTACAATTTGACTCCTTACTTTGATTGATAACAAATTTTTGAATAGAGACTAAGTTTAGGAATGAAAAATTCGGGTTTCCTATAACTTATAGATTGCTTAGATCTTACAATCATATTTCAAATATTTTTCTCTTTCAAAATGCTTTTCGAAAATACTAACTCTTTATTTCCCTTTCTTTATGGATTTTGTGGGTGCAATCCGCTGAAAACCCTCACGAGACAAAACTCGTCCTCTAGGGGGAACCTAGAGGTTTAACGGCTTGTTGCACATGCTCAGTGCAATCGCGTGACCTGCGAAAGTGGTCTAATAATTGATTCGAGTTAGTCTAATGTTTTGCTCGAGGGCGAGCAAAAGATAAGTGTGGGGGTGTGATTTGTCACATACATTGCATTTATGTTGTCACTTTACCACACTTGTTTGCTAATAAATGATATTAATAAGTGTTTTTTTTTCTTTGCTAAATGTAGGCCCAAATACTCAAAGGAATAAAAGAAGAACAAGCCCAAAAGCCCACTTTATTCTGAATTAATTCAGAATAAATTCGAAGTGAAGAAATCTGGGCTATATCTTGGCATATCAAGGGGTTGAGAAAAACTCTCCTTGAATCGAGGAATCGAAGCTAGAAAATCAAAAGTCGATTCAGTCAGCGGTTGAAGAAGCAACAAGAAAACCAGCAGGAGATACGAGCCCCACTTCAAACCGGGGAGACCCACCAACAGGGTGTGGCCACCTGGCCACACCCTTGCCGCGGAAACGCGGCAAAAGCCGCGTTTCCGCGGCAATCCTGGGGAGTTACGGGGAGCGTGAACTCCCCCGACCTCCCCGGGATCTTGGTTGTTAGGGTTTCTGCCTATAAAAGGCCATATTGTGCACTGAAAATGAGGCCAATGCAGATTAGGATTTTAGACTAGTTTTTCCATTTTGTAGTTTAGTTTTATGTAACTTGTATGTAGCTTAGGGTAGATGATGATTCATGTAAGTAAGAGAGAGAGGCTGATGTTGAGAGTGACACCGATGTACTCCTCCTCCTTTCTTTCATTGTCTCAGTAAGCAATAAAGGTAACATTTGTTTATGTTTGTATCTTTACTTTCCGTTTTGTTTTGCTTTCCTCTTCTTCTTCTACTTTACCTTGGTTGTATGTGTTGAGTGTACAAGTGAACTCTAAAGCAAGTACACCGATGCTACGTGAGAGCCAGCGATAGTTCATGAAGACGATCTCCTCTTCCAAGCTTCGCATCACTTCGTTCTTCTTACGCTTGACGATATAATGTGCACGGGGACCGAGCTCGAGTTTATGATCTATGCGTTGAACGCCTCCGAAGCAAAGAGGTAGAACTTGCAAAAAGGTTTCCAAGTAAGTCATCACTCAACCTCGGTAAGTATCTCTTCACTTTTCTTTCTTTCTTTTCTTTTCTTTCTTTAGTATAGATCAACACCACCTCCTCCAACTCTTCTTTCCACTTCATTGTACATAGTCGCTTTTCATCGTTTTTCTAATTTTCCACCTTCTTCATCTCTCACTTTCTTCCTAACTTTAACCATTACTTCTTTTTCTTTTTCATAACATAAAACAGAGAAGAACCTTCGCTTATTTTCTCAACGATTTCAATAAAAACTGTAAAGCTTCCATCGCAAACCCTCCTTGTGGATCACGACCCGCATAGCCACTTGCTATAGCGGAAGAATTGAGCACTTGCACATTCTCTTTTTAAGTTCTATAATCTCGTATTTTTTTTGCAGGTTTTGCTTCAATCATATATCAAAGAGATTAAAAACTTAACTTGAACTCAGTAAGTGTATAGATTTCTCCTCCAACACCATGTGTGTTTAGCAGCCTTGTGTTTAGCTTTCAGCTTTCTGTGATTATCCAGCTTCGAACATCAAGTGTGCCTTTAGGGATTCTCCTCTTCCAGCCTTTGACTTCTTGGTTCCGCCTCCTTTAGCCCCTAGCTTTCATAGCTATTTATAGGGGTTTTCAAGGGGATAACTTCCACTTGAATCTCTATAATGGGGATTTATGTCCATTCTGTGGAGAGAAAGTTAGTATTGATTGCCCCATAACGTGAAGTTATGCCCCATTATGTGGAGAGAAAGTTGGTGTTGATTTCTCCATAATGGAGATTTATGCCCCATTATGTGAAGAGAAAGTGGATATTGATTGACCTAGTAACTGATGTCCGTTACATCAGAAACGCGGGTCTTGTTGGACGCAGACCTTGCATTTTGATGTTGAAATGCCACTCTGAGGTTCGCGTATTGAAGAGCAGCACGACCATCCTGTTTGACATAGAACGCGACCCTCGCGTTGTGTTTGACATTGAACGCATTTGAGTTGAAACGCGACTTTCGCGTCGACAATTGGCCCTAGGTCCTGAAATCACGTAGAAGGGGGTGAATAGGTGATAAGGCTAATCTAGAAACTAAATGCGGAAGCTAAAAACAATTTCGCAACACACTTAATACAACCAATAAGTGTAGCCGAATTCTCCGTGAAGGGCTCTGGACTAACTCCTCTTGATTCCCCTAGATAAGGGTTGAGGTGCTATATGAAGCTCTTGTGGTTAAGTATAAGTGAGGCACACACAAGCAAGTCAAGTATATAAAGATGAACAATATGAAATAATGCAGGGCACAAATGCAAGCAATAAGATATGAATGAATGAATGATGCTATGCACAAATAAAAGAGAGAGAGGGTTTAGAGGCAATGGATCAAACACAAACACAATGATATATTTCGAGGTTCAAGCCCCTAGCTCTACGTCCCCGCCTTCACCGAGAAGGATTTCTAATCCACTAAAGGAGTACCGAACTCCTCTCTCACCTTACAATGCCACCGAGGCAATACAACCACAATTCACCTCTACCGAAGAGGGATAAGGCCCGTAGCCAACAAACAAACTCAATCACCTCTACCGAAGAAGGATACAAACCAATACCACTCCGATCAACCTCTACCAAAGAGGGATACAACAAAATAAGGAGGGTTTACAACTTGGAGGCTTAATCAACCTCAAACACTTCTCTTTTTCCACAAACAAAGATCCTAATAGACTAGGATAGAATGATAAGCTCAAGTGTGGAAAACTAGTGTTTTGATCAAAGAAAATCTCTTGGGAAAAATACCAAATGGATATAGAAGTTTTAGATAAAAAACAAATTCCCAAAAACTAATTTTCTTTGAAATGAACAAAATACTTTAAAACAAATAAATGAATCTTTTTGGCACAAAAACAATTTTGAAAACTTGTTTAAACACTAGAGAAACACTAAAATTTTTCTTGTCAAAAGTCATGTCAAAATCCCCAAAGAGATGGGGTATTTATAGGCTCCCCAAGAAACTAGCCGTTAGGCTGATTTTTCAGCCTAACAGGCCGGCGGTCGACCGCCCGGTCGACCGCCAACGGTCATAAATATCACCGTGGGGCTTCCCGGTCGACCGCCCGGTCGACCGCAATAATACAAAGAGCAAAGCTCTCTGGACGGTCGACCGACCCGGTCGACCGAGCCCAGCGCCTAGCCAACGTGCACAGGCTTGTGCACGTCGGTCGATCGGCTCTGGAACACGGTCGACCGTCTCGGTCGACCACCAGCGCCTGACAGCCAATTTTCTGGGTCAGAAAAACATGTTAAAAAATATTCTAATTAATCTTGTAAATCTTCTAAAAAATCCCCAAAAATAGTTTTAACATTTTGTATTGATATATAAACATGTGATAAAAATTTCAACTCAAATATCAAGCAATTTGAACTATTTTTGTGTCTTATCATTTTTACCAAAAACCAAAAACTGTATTTTATCAAACTTGGATTTTTCAATAGGAAATCTGATTTTTCCTAAAACTCATTAAAATACAAAAACATGATATTTGAACATTATTAGACATGTTGCATATGGACATAGGTCCAATATACAAGAAACAAATATATATCATAGTTTTTGTCTTTAATTCCAAAATAATGTTTTGTTAAAAATACTAAAACATAAAACACATGAATAGGTATGTCAAACTAAGTTTGTATAAGTCATGAAGCATGTATGTATATCGAACACATCTAATATACATAAAAACAAAGTAAACTTGTTTTGATCTACTATCCATGAAAACTAATATTCAAAAACATAAAACTTGTGTGTGTTGTGAACTTGAGCATATCAACTATCTAATCTTTACACATGGATCTAAACACACTAAATTAAAACTAGGATACCTAAGTCTTCTTGTCGATCTTCTATCTTCAAGTCGATCCGATCCAAAACTCCGTGATCCACGAGCTAGGCTATGTATGATCTAGATGCTCGGGCTCTGGAATCATAATGTGAAAGCTTCCAAACTCCTCTTGTTGAAGCAATCACCAACTAATATCTTGCTAAATGATCTGAAACTAAAATCACAAGATTATTAGTAAACATAACTACATGAGTTAATCATCATCAAAACTAGAGTGGAAGGCTTCTAGGCCAACAATCTCCTCCTTTTTGATGATGAAAAAACTCATGGAGTTATATATGCATGGATTAAAGTTAAGCTTCAAAGAAGCTTCCCCTTAACTCATGCATAAACAGTAAATAATAAGAATATGCAATGAAAGCTCATAAACATGTATGCATAGACATGTATAAAATAATATAACAAGTTCTTATACCAAATGAAATTTTCAAAAACAAAACATGCTCTAGATAACATGCTCTAGATACCAATTAAACTTAATATATGCAAAACATAAATATGCATATAAAACTCAACATCTTTCTCCCCCCTTTTGTCAATCATCAATAAAGGGGTAAAAGCAAAAGCAAAACAATAAATTTTTCTCTCCCTTTTTTTTCTAAAACAAAAACAAAATCAAATAGGGGTTACAATCAATTGAGATATCAATTAAAAATATGTCAAGGTAGCATCTTGATACCAATTGAAAGTGAACATAGATCAATCAACAAATGGTATATGCGATATACATTCATGAAGAGGAAGATGTGAAGCTTCCCAACATAGATACATTACATGAAGGAGGGATGACAAGCCCTAATTCACATAACGTAGACTATGCAATGCATAAGAGGAGATGTGAAGCTCCCCCTACACGCGTGTATCACATAAAGAAGAGTTGTCAAGCTCCTCAATACGAGATACACTCATCATGAATCTATATGTAGAAGAGATGTTAAGCTCTCCTTGTATATAGGCAATACAAATCAAAACTTTTGAATATTTCTTTTAAACAAAAATTTGAGATTTCAATTTAAATCATTCAAATAAACATCTTGATATCAAAAGAGAGTATTTTTCTTTTTAAGCATATGATTTCAATTTGAAAATTTTATTTTCTATCATAAAGTAAGGGAGTGGAAATACAAATACCAATTGAAATATGAAAATCGAATTTTCTCCCCCTTTATGAAATACAAACTAAACACATGCATAAGCTTGTTTAAGAATACCAATTGAAAACTAATCAATTGAAATATGATAGTCATTAGCAATTCAAGCTTAGCATAAACAAAATTTGTGCTCAAGATATAGGGATATAATAAGCACAAATAAAACATATATGTATGAAAAATTAGATACCAATAGAAATTGATATCATTTAAATTGAAAGCATACATATATATATATATATATATAAATACATACATATATATACATTATATATATATATATGTATATATATACATATATATATGTATATATATACGTATGTATATATATATATATATGTATATATATATGAGTATACAAGAAATGTCAATATTGATACCAATTGACAGAATCCAATGATACCAATTGAAACAACAATAATATCAAATGTATATCTCATATAACCTACCACCCATTCATGTTCAAGTTTAAAATGATTTTCACTATAAAGCATTCATGAGCATGGTCTCCCATCCAACCACCCTTCGAAGGTAGGGGTTTTCAAAAATAGATTTGAAAATTATAGTATGTTTGAAAACTTCTACCATATCGAAGAATCCCGCAACTAGTTAAATGAAAAACTTGTTAACTAGTACGGAATCCTTCAAGTAAGGAATAAAACAAAAATATTTTTCAAGAGACAAGAAATCCACATGATATCCAACACTCAAGTCAATGAAGCATAAATATGACTCATGAAAACAAAACATGAGTAAACAAGAAAAGTGAGTGTACAAATAAAATGTGAAGATCATAATCATGAAAAATAGACATTAAGCTCAATATTCCTTTAATCATGAAAACATGAAAATCATCAAAATTATTTAATCTTCAAGGCATATGTATGTCTTATACAAACTAAGATATACATACTTATTCTAAACACAACGAGTCCACAAATGTATATGCATGAAGGCACGTGGTTCAAAGGATGTATATGTATAATTAATAGTTTAGACAAGATGGACATATACATGAAGTTAAACATGAAAAACATGAAAATATGGATAAAATAAGAATACAAGTTAAATGCATGAATCATCAAAACTAGACTATACTAGCACATCTAATGGGTACAAATAATCGTTCAAGCACAAACATGTATAAATTTACTTGTGGCCCACTATATATACAAGTATAAATCCTAGTCTTAATGAAAACTAACATTTAAACATATATTCAACATTTAAAGCATAAAAACAAGATATAAATCAACATGATAAACATAAACATGATTATTATGTAAATCCACATGTTATTAGAGCTAAGATAAACATGATAGCTAAACAAAGGTGAGAACACTAAAATAATGATCCATATTAAACATGGGTGTCTAAAATGCTATACATGTATGTCAAGAATCTAATAATCATGGCATTTTCATAATGATCATATAAACAACAAAACATGCTACAAATAATGATCATGAAAAGCATGTATAAATAAATATGGAGTAAGAGACCGTTACCAAAACCTATGAGGTAACTTCTCCATGTCTCCAAAACACGGTGGTCCTCCCACCAAACATCCCTTGAAAGTGATGCATCCAAATGATTTTCATGAAGCTCGGAACGCATCCACTCCAAAGTACCGCTACTCTCACGTCATGTGAGAGCCCACACCTACATCATAAACAAGAGGGGTGGTCTTTGGTACCCATATCTTTTTGGGTCCATGGGGGTTAGTCCCTTCTCTAACCCAAACAAATTTATTTGCTAAATTTTCAACATGTATTCTATCATAGCAAAATCTAGCAAGGTGGCCCTTACGTCCACAATGTGTACATGTGTACACATGAGCATACATGATGTGATGGTGTTGACCGTGAGAAGCATGTGTATGCCGTGGATGGTGTGCATGCATAATAGGAGCTTGTTTCTTCCGAAACAAGGATTCCATTCGTGTATGGCTCTTGGCACAATGGCTCAATGTGGAGCCCAAACAACACATTCTCTTCTTTAACAAACAAATATCATCATTAATCCTGGAAGAAGAGGTGTATGCAATGGGTGATCTAGATGGAACTACCCTAGCATGGCAAACATGAGAATCAATAATATTTTTCAAAAATTCATTTTTCTTTAAACACATTTCTAAATCCTTTGAAATAGAATCAATTTTTCTTTTCAAAGAATCATTTTCTTTTAAAATAAAAACAACTTTTGAAGACAATTTTTATTTTTCTTCAAAATTGTTTCACAATCATTCTTATTTTTCAAAAACTCATTTTCTTTTAGGACAAGATCAAGTTGAGATTTTAATGAATCCCTTTCATTAGAAATCTCCTCCTTCTCTTGCAAAACATTGTTAAGTCTAGAAAGCAAATTTTTATTTTCATTGTTAAGGCCTAGACTTTTCTTTTTCAACAAATTATATTTTTCCAATAATTTTTCACAAACAATAGATAGTTCTTCATTCAAAGCATTAGCATCCACATATTCATCACATGAAGAACTAGCATCAAAACTATCTAGTTGAGATTCCGATTGTACTTCAAGGAGTCATTCCCTTGGACCATGAAGCATTGTGAGTCGGATTCTCCACTAGACTCCTCCGGTTGGATTGGTAATTGAAGTTTGGAGGTGGTGGTGGTTGTTAACTTGTTCCACACTGCAAAGGCGGAATCAAGGTTAGAAACAAGCATAAGATATTCTTTTGAAAGCGTGCTTCTAATAGCCTCAAGGGCTTGTGCATTGTGAAAATCACCTAGAGGGGGGTGAATAGGTGATAATGCTAATCAATGCACAAATAAAAATTATGATGCAACAATCTGCCAAAACAAGATTAGAAGCCGGATTCCTCGTGAAGGGCTCTGAACTCCTTCCTCGTGATTCCTCTGGATATGAGTTGGAGGTGCACAATGCAATCTTGTTGTATGGGACTTTGATTGACAAGATGAATGAAAACAAGTGAATATTGCAATGAAATTAGAGAGCAAGTATTAAGAGCAAAGAAAGTAAAATAAGAAGCAAGAGCAAGTAAACCAAACGCAAACACCGAGAATTTTTCCGAGGTTCGAGCACCCAGCTCTACGTCCCCGCCTTCCCCAGAAGGATTTCTAACCACTATAACTTCACAAAGATGTTACAAATACACCGGAGTACCCAACTCCACACTCTCAAGTACAAGTTCTCTCTTGGTGATCAAAAGACCACAACTCTCTTTTGAAAATGTCTCTTCCCTTACAAAAATCCTTGTAGAATGATGAGAGGATTGAAGCTCTTGAGTGTAAGTGAAAAGAAAAAGGAAATCAGAGAGTTTTGAAAAACACTTCAGAAAATGAGAGAAATATTTAGCACAAAAACCAAGAAACAAAGCTCTTTTGAATGCCTTAAACTTTTGAAACTTTTGCAAAATTTTCTTGTCAACAACCTCTCTCTAAACACCCTATTTATAGTAGAGGGCTAGGGTTTAAAGATAAGACTCACTTAAGACTAATTAGGAAGTATTATGATCAGTAAATATCATTTAAACCCTTTTTAGAAAGAAAAGAAAAAAAATAAAACAGCTCAGAAAACTAGCCGTTACTGTTCAAACGGCTCTCTCGGTCGACCGGTCGGTCGACCGAAGTTCAAAAAATAAGAGCCGTTGCCGGCTCTCGGTCGACCGCTCGGTCGACCAAAAAATACAGAGAGCAAAGACTTACAGTCAGGCAAGTTTCGGTCGACCGCTCGGTCGACCGTGAAACGTGCACACGGTTACGCACCTGCTGCCAGAACCTCGGTCAGCTGGGACGGTCGACCGAATTGACCTGACACAGGGTCGGTCGACCGGTCGGTCGACCGGCTCAGGTCAAAATTCAAAACTGAAACAGAATTTTGAAGGGGATTTGAAATCTAACAAAATAGTTTTGATTTGAAATATGTATAATACCCAAAATTGAGTTTATAAACAAGAGGCTTTAAATTAAAATAATTTTTATATATTTATAGGAAATATTCTTGGAAATGATATGTGCGCAAAAATGTGTGTGATAAGAGCTTCAAACCTATTCACTATTCTTTAACAAAACTATAAAACTAGGAACAAATCTAATGAAGTCTCTTGAGCAATCTTGAGCCATGCAATGCCTTGTTAGAGCCTTCTCTTCTATGTTCCTTCCTTGATGTGCCATTTGCCTTATTTGCTTCATGAGCCTAGAATCCTTGCAAAAGCTAAGCAATGGTCTTCAAATATGGTACTAACCTGAAACTTATCTTGAATAAACTTATTAGTACCAAATAGCTCTTATTTGTTTTGTTATCATCAAAACTCTAAACAAATGGAGAGTGTAACCTTTTGGGCGAACAATCTCCCCCTTTTTGATGATGACAAAACAAATAGGCTATGAACAAAAATATAGGAGAGGAGAAAGCTCCCCCTCAAATTATGCTATATTAAACAAAGAAAAATAATGTAATTTGCAAGTAAAAATAAAAAAAACATGAAACTAAAAACACTTGCAAAATACAAGAATTCATATAAACTCAATAATTCATAAAAATTCATAAAAACACATCAAAAACATATAAAAACTCATATGGAACCAAAACCATATGAACTCTTATTTCCATACATAAAAGTCATTCTCCCCCTTTTTGTCATACATCAAAAAGGGTTAAGAAAACATTAACATTCAATAACACAAACATTAAGTTCACAACAAATAAAAGAAAATATAGCAAAATCAAGTGGTTTAGTGAAAATATCGGCAAGTTGCAAATCCGTAGAAACATAATCAATATCTATATCTCCTTTCTCAAAATGATCTCTAAGAAAGTGATATCTAATCTCAATGTGCTTGGTCTTACTATGTTGATTTGCATTCTTAGTCATGTGTATAGTACTAGTATTATCACAAAATATTTTGATATGGTTATAATGCAAATCATAATCAAGGAGAGTATGTTTCATCCAAAGGACTTGTGCACAACAAGCCCCCGCAGCAACATACTCCGCCTCGGCGGTTGAGAGAGCTACGGAATTTTGTTTCCTAGAGGACCATGAAACAAGACAATTACCAAGAAATTGACATGTCCCACTAGTACTCTTTCTATCTATTCTACAACCCGCATAGTCGGCATCCGAATAACTCGTCATTGAGAAATCTCCGGTTTTCGGATACCAAAGACCCATTCCAATTGTGCCCTTAATATAACGAATAATGCGTTTTACCGCAATAAGATGAGACTCTTTGGGACACGATTGAAATCTAGCACAAAGACACACACTAAACATTATATTCGACCTACTTGCCGTCAAATACAAAAGACTACCTATCATGCTTCTATACAATTTAATATCAACATTTTTACCTTGGTCATCCTTATCAAGCTTGGTTGTAGTTGCCATGGGAGTGTTGCAAACTTTAGAGTCTTCAAGTCCAAACTTCTTTACGAGTTCCTTTGCGTACTTGGCTTGACATATGAAGTTCCCATCTTGCAATTGCTTGATTTGGAGTCCAAGAAAGAAATTCAATTCACCCATGGAAGACATTTCAAACTCACATTGCATAACCTTTTCAAACTCCTTGCATAAAAACTCATTAGAAGATCCAAAAATTATATCATCAACATAAATTTGCATAATTAAAATGTCATTATCAACATGCTTAGTAAAAAGAGTTGTGTCTAATTTGCCTTTAACAAAATCATTTGAAATGAGAAAACTAGAAAACCTTTCATACCAAGCTCTTGGAGCTTGTTTCAATCCATACAAAGCTTTATCAAGTTTAAAAACGAAATTAGGATGAACATGATCAACAAAATCGGGAGGTTGTTCAACGTAAACTTCTTCATTTATAAAACCATTCAAAAATGCACTTTTCACATCCATTTGAAAAAGTTTAAAATTTTTAAAAGATGCAAAAGCTAGTGTCATCCGTATGGCTTCAAGCCGTGCTACGGGTGCAAAGGTCTCCTCAAAGACAATTCCCTCAACTTGAGTGTAACCTTGGGCACTAACCTAGCTTTATTCCTAATGACATTACCGGACTCATCCATCTTGTTTCTAAAGATCCACTTAGTACCAATTATTGGTCTATCGTGGGGCTGAAAAACACCTAGAGGGGGGGTGAATAGGTGTGAATGCTAATCTAATGATCTTTTTAAACTTTAATAAAATGAGTGATGCAACGATCTCTCAAAACACGACTAAGAGCCGAATACCCCTTGCGAGGTTCTGAACTCCTTCCTCCCAATTCCCCTAGATATGGGTTAGAGGTGCGCAATGCAACCGTGTTGTATGAGATATGATCGAACAAGTAAAGGATGAGATGCTATGATGAAATACACACAAGCAATATAGCAAGTAAAGTGAACAAGACAAGATTGCACAAGTAGAGGGTTAATTCTCAAGCAAATAATTCAAGATAATATAAGTCAAGAGAAATTGAAAGCAAGAATAACGCAAAGGCAATCGCAAACAAGATGATTTGTTTCGAGGTTCGAGCACACTTGCTCTAGTCCCCGCCTTCACCTCCGTGAAGGGTTTCCACTATCCACCGAGGATGCCTTTACAATTTGGTCTACCGAAGACCGAGCACCGAGCTCCACCAAGTACAAAGGACCTCTACCGAAGAGGTTGCTCCACAAGGAAAGGATTACAAGAACCAAGTGATCACAACAAGATCACTACACTATTTCTCAAACTCTTTTACAAACACTCTCACTTCAATTACAACTTCACTATAGAATGAGTATAGGATTTTTGGCTCTATGAAGTGTGGTGAGAAAAACTTCAGTTGTAGAGTGATATTAGCAATCAAACACAACTGAAAAACTAGCTCAAAAAGAATTGAAATGAAAGCTTTAAACTCTTTTCTTTTCTCTTTTGAAAACAATGCAAACTTGAGGATTTTTCTAAGTGATATGCAAGAGAGACTTCTCCTCTATTTATAGGCTTAAAAATAGGTTAAAAACAATTTCTTTTTGTCTTATTTTCTCTGAAAAAGCTCCTCAACAAATCTCCAAAAATCTGTTAAAGCTGAAAAAGAAACAGATTTTTCAGAACTGCCCAAAGAGGAAAGAGCCGTTGCCTTGTTGCAGGCTTGGCGGTCGACCGCCAGCCCTGCTGGAAAGAGCCGTTGGCTCTCGGTCGACCGGTCCGGTCGACCGACCCAAAAGGAGGAAACACAGTTTCCTTCTTTCGGTCGACCGGTCCGGTCGACCGAAAATCCCGAGAGCAATCTGCTCTCCGTCGGTCGACCGGTCCGGTCGACCGACGGACATGCACAAACAGTGCATGTCCAGACACATCGCCGGTCGACCAGGCCGGTCGACCGATGTTGCCTGAAACTGAAAAACTGGGCTGTTTTGAAGATGAAATTTTTGTAAAAATATTTTAATAATACCAATAGCTAAGTATTATGCAGAAAATAGTTTATACACATGTTTTAAACAAGTTTTTCAGGATATAAAGCTTTGGTACATGTATATATAAACTAAGGCATAAAACTTAGAAATAACCATTTTCAAAACATAGGAAATATATGAAACAAGTGTGTGTGCAAATCCTAGAGCCAAATTTCCTATATTCAAACTTTAACATTCTAAACTTACAAACTTCTAAAAGACTTCAAAGCAATGCTTCAAGATGGGCTATCTTCACTTGATCTTCAATTTTGCATCTTGAGCCCAATTGGAGTTGACTTGAGTCCAAAACCTTGTATTTGTGAGAGAAGACTTCTAGTATGAATAGAAATCTGAAAACACACTTAAACAACAAATGTTATTAGTACAAATAACTAATATGTTTTGTAATCATCAAAATACACTAAACAAGGGTGATTGTAACCTTGGGCCAACAATCTCCCCCTTTTTGATGATGACAAAACATATAGGTTATTTAAATAAACATGGAAGAGGAGTTTGGAAAACCCCCCCTCAAATAATGCTATGTATAAAAATTTGACTATGGAAGCACAATACATAAAGCATTCAAGGTAAAATAGTTTTGTAAAAAAAAACTTAAATAAACAATCTTAACTCAAACATATATCAAACTTCTCAAACAAGTTCAAAATATCAAACTCTTAAACTTATTACAACTTATTACAACTTATTCTCCCCCTTTTTGTCATACATCAAAAAGGTTAAAACAAAACAATTGAAAAACAATTTTTAATTTTAAGAATCCATAATACAAACATTCAACTCACCACAAATAAATGAAAATCTAGCATAGTCTAAAGGTTTAGTAAAAATATCGGCAAGTTGAAAATCGGTAGAACCATAATCAATATCAATATCACCTTTCTCATAATGATCTCTAAGAAAGTGATACCTAATGTCAATGTGTTTGGTTTTACTATGTTGATTTGCATTCTTTGTCATGTGAATAGTACTAGTATTATCACAAAATATTTTAACATGATCAAAGTGTAAATCATAGTCAAGGAGAGTATGTTTCATCCAAAGAACTTGTGCACAACAAGCTCCGGCTGCAACATACTCCGCCTCGGCGGTTGATAGGGCTACCGAATTTTGCTTTTTGGAAGACCAAGATACAAGACAATTACCTAAGAATTGACATGTTCCACTTGTGCTCTTCCTATCTACCCTACAACCCGCATAGTCGGCATCCGAAAAACTCTTCATTTCAAATAATCCGGTTTTAGGATACCACAAACCCATTTCAATAGTGCCCTTAAGGTATCTAATTATGCGTTTAACCGCAATTATGTGAGATTCTTTAGGACAAGATTGAAAACGTGCACAAAGACAAACGGAAAACATAATATCCGGCCTACTAGCCGTCAAATAAAGCAAGCTACCAATCATGCTACGATATAATTTAATGTCTACACTTTTACCTTGTTCATCCTTGTCAAGCTTTGTAGTTGTTGCCATGGGAGTTTTGCTTACTTTCGATCCTTCAAGCCCAAACCTTTTGATTAGTTCCTTTGTGTACTTGGCTTGATTGATGAAGATCCCATCCTTCCTTTGCTTGATTTGGAGTCCAAGGAAATAGTTGAGTTCCCCCATCATAGACATTTCGAATTCATCCTTCATGCATGATTCAAAAGCTTTGCAAAGAGATTCATTAGTAGAACCAAAAATAATATCATCCACATAAATTTGCACAATAAGAATATCTTTTTCTACATGTTTTGTAAACAAGGTTGTATCAATTTTACCTTTCTTAAAACCATTTGAAGTCAAAAATGAAGAAAGTCTTTCATACCAAGCCCTAGGGGCTTGTTTTAAACCATAAAGAGCTTTATCTAATTTAAAAACAAAATCCGGATGTGTAGGATCAACAAACCCGGGGGTTGTTCAACATACACCTCCTCTTCAATAAATCCATTTAGAAAAGCACTTTTAACATCCATTTGAAATAATTTGAAATCTTTATATGAGGCAAATGCTAGTGTCATCCGTATGGCTTCAAGCCGTGCTACGGGTGCAAAGGTTTCTTCAAAATCGATCCCTTCGATTTGAGTGTAACCTTGGGCAACTAACCTAGCCTTGTTTCTAACTACATTACCCGATTCATCCAACTTATTCTTAAAGATCCACTTAGTACCAATTGTTGGTCTATCGTGGGGCCTAGGAACAAGGTGCCAAACTTGGTTGTGCTCAAATTGATTGAGCTCCTCTTGCATGGCTAGCAACCAATATGAATCGGCCTCGGCTTCGAGGACATTTTTGGGTTCAATATGAGAAATGAATGCATAGTAACCACAATAGTCATGAAGTCTAGAGCGAGTAGTTACCCCTTTTGATACTTCACCTATGACGAGGTCCTTGGGATGATGTGGATTGTATCTCCAATCCTTTGGTAGTGGTTGAGTAGGCTCCACCTCATGTGTTTGATGTTCATTTCCTTGTGCCTCTTCCACTTTAGCTTTGCTTCCTTCATCATCCTTTGGTTTGTCTCCCATAGTAGAAGCATCCTCCAAGGTCACTTTCTCCAAACCTTCATCCAATGCATCTATTTCTACAACATTCTTAACAAACTTGTTAGATTCCTCAAACTTAACATGAATAGACTCTTCAATAGTCAATGATGATCTAATGAAAACTCTATAAGCCTTACTAGTATTTGAGTAACCTACAAAAATAGCCTCATAAGATTTAGGATCAAATTTTCCTAAATTATCTTTTGTATTTAAAACAAAACATTTGCATCCAAAAACTTTAAATAGGAAACATTAGGTTTTCTAGAAAAATACATTTCAAAAGAAGTTTTAGTAGTATTTTTGCACAAGAAAACACGATTTGATATATAGCATGAAGTATTTACGGCCTCGGCCCACAAATAATGTGGTAGACCATATTCACTTAGCATTGTCCTAGCCATCTCTTGTAATGTTCTATTTTTTCGTTCAACTACTCCATTTTGTTGTGGAGTTCTAGGACAAGAAAGTTCATGCTTTATTCCATGTTCATCAAAAAAAGTGGTAAAGGGTTGGTTAATGAATTCACCTCCTCTATCACTTCTTATTCTCAAAATCGAAACATCTTTTTCTTTTTCAACTCTTTTCTTAAAAGTTTGAAAATACGAAAATGCTTGGCTTTTATGTTCAAGAAAGAAAACCCAAGTAAACATTGAAAAATCATCAACCATGAAAAATCATCAACCAAAACATAAGCAAATCTATTCCCACTTAGACTTTTAGTTTGTGTAGGGCCAAATAGATCCATATGGATTAACTCCAAAGGACGTGATGTCATGATATCCTTAATTGACTTGAAAGAAGACTTAGTTTGTTTCCCAAATTGACATGCGTCACAAACTCGGTCCTTTTCAAAATTCAAGTAAGGAATACCTTTCACCATTTCCTTTGTGTTTAACCTAGAAATGTGATCAAAAGAAATATGCCCTAATCTCCTATGCCACAACAAGAGTCATCATCGAGGGCTTTCAAACAAGTAATATTACAAGACATATTTAACATATCAATCATATAAACATTACTTTCACGAAAACCGGAAAATACACAAACATTAGAAGTTCTATCAATTACTTTACAAGAAATATTATCAAAAACAATATCAAAACCTTTATCACAAAGTTGACTAACACTCAAGAGATTATGCTTGAGGCCATCAACTAAAACTACATTTTCAATTAAAGGAGAGGTGCCAAGTTTTACATTACCAATACCGATGATTTTACCCTTGGCGTCATCTCCGAAGGTGACGGTGCCACCTTCATGATATCTTGATAGGGTTGCAAAGTTGTTGATGTCCCAAGTCATGTGCCTTGAGCAACCGCTATCAAGATACCACAATCCTCTACGTCGTTGGGATTTGGAAAGTACCTACATCATTTAACATAATTGTTGATTTTGGTACCCAAACTTTCTTGGGTCCTTGAAAGTTAGTGCCTCGAACCCAAACATTATGACGAGATATGTTTAATCTATCATAGCAAAAATTGGCTAAGTGCCCTTTCCGTCCACAATGTGAACATGAGAACACTCTACCATATATGAATGCATGATGTGTAGTGTGAGCATGTTTTGGGGTTTTGCCATGTTGTTTAGGTTGTGTAGCATGAACATGAACATGAGCATGAGCATTTTTCTTTGGGGCTTGTTTCTTAGGAAACATAGCCTCAATTTTCTTTTTGTTAAATTCACAATCTTTCAAAACAACACTTAAAGAGTCTAATCTTTCCTTAAGCATAGAAACTTCATTTGAATCAATTAGTGGGGCCTTACCTTTGCAAGAAATCTTATATTTTTCAAAATCATTTTTGGTAGTGGCCAAAGTGGAAACCAAATCATCTTTTTCCTTTGTAAGAGTAAAAACTTGAAGACTTAAAGAATCATTTTCCTTTTTCATTTTAAGATACTTTTTCTTTAAGAAATCATAGTTTTGTGACAACTCAACAAAGGCTTCTTCTAACACATCCATAGAAAGTTCATTATCATGAGAAGGGGAAGAGGTTACCTTGCTTGTGCCTTCATTAGCCATGAAGCACATGTTGGCGGTGTCTATTTCTTCCTCGGATTCGGTCTCCGAATCCCAAGTTGCCTTCATAGCCTTCTTCTTGTAAGGCTTCTTTGAAGTGGAGGGCTTAGCTTTGGCCGGACACTCCGCAACAATGTGTCCGGGCTTTTGGCAATTAAAACAAGTGATCTTTCTTTCTTCTTTGCCTCCTTGCCATCTTCTTCTACCTTGGTACTTCGCCTTGTTGTACATCCTCCGGACATTCTTAACAAGGAGTGAGAGCTCCTCATCATCTTCTTCTTCATCGTCTTCATCGGAGTGTGTAGCTTGACTCTTGAAGGCGATAGTCTTCTTTTTGGAAGGAGCCATATCCTCCCTTGCTTTCCTTTCCATCTCATGGGTTTGAGGTTCCCAATGAGACCTATGAGCTCCATCTCTTCATTGTCGTTGAGTTCCTTCAAGGTTGTAGCTTTAACTTCCATGAAGGAGGAAGAGCCCGGATGATCTTCCTTACTCTTTGATCATTGTTGATATCTTCACCTAAAGAAGAGAGTCCATTAGTAATCTTGGTAAATCTTGTAACCATATCATCTATGGTTTCATTTTCTTGCATGCTAAATGTTTCATATTGAGACCGAAGAAGGTCAATCTTAGCCTTCTTTACTTGTGAGGTCCCCTCATGAGTGACTATCAAGTGTGACCAAATCTCAAATGCGGACTTGCAATGTATAACCCTAGCTATGTCATCATCATTTAGGGCTTGAAGAAGTGCATAGTAAGCTTTGGCATTGGCATCGAATTCCTTAGTCTCTATTTCGGACCAAGTGGATTCGTCACCGGGGGGTACACTAAAGGACTTAGTCACGGCTTTTGCAACTCGGCTACCTAGAGATTGCAAAAACACGGTCATCTTAACTTTCCATATGGGAAAGTTAAGTCCATCAAACTTAGGAGGGGTCTTAATTCCGTCGGCCATTTTTACTTATATGAATATGAATGAAATGATTAGCAAATTAGGATCTTCTCTAAGGTGGTTAAACCAAATCCTAGAGTCCAAGCTCTGATACCAATTGAAAAACACCTAGAGGGGGGGTGAATAGGTGTGAATGCTAATCTAATGATCTTTTTAAACTTTAATAAAATGAGTGATGCAACGATCTCTCAAAACACGACTAAGAGCCGAATACCCCTTGCGAGGTTCTGAACTCCTTCCTCCCAATTCCCCTAGATATGGGTTAGAGGTGCGCAATGCAACCGTGTTGTATGAGATATGATCGAACAAGTAAAGGATGAGATGCTATGATGAAATACACACAAGCAATATAGCAAGTAAAGTGAACAAGACAAGATTGCACAAGTAGAGGGTTAGTTCTCAAGCAAATAATTCAAGATAATATAAGTCAAGAGAAATTGAAAGTAAGAATAACGCAAAGGCAATCGCAAACAAGATGATTTGTTTCGAGGTTCGAGCACACTTGCTCTAGTCCCCGCCTTCACCTCCGTGAAGGGTTTCCACTATCCACCGAGGATGCCTTTACAATTTGGTCTACCGAAGACCGAGCACCGAGCTCCACCAAGTACAAAGGACCTCTACCGAAGAGGTTGCTCCACAAGGAAAGGATTACAAGAACCAAGTGATCACAACAAGATCACTACACTATTTCTCAAACTCTTTTACAAACACTCTCACTTCAATTACAACTTCACTATAGAATGAGTATAGGATTTTTGGCTCTATGAAGTGTGGTGAGAAAAACTTCAGTTGTAGAGTGATATTAGCAATCAAACACAACTGAAAAACTAGCTCAAAAAGAATTGAAATGAAAGCTTTAAACTCTTTTCTTTTCTCTTTTGAAAACAATGCAAACTTGAGGATTTTTCTAAGTGATATGCAAGAGAGACTTCTCCTCTATTTATAGGCTTAAAAATAGGTTAAAAACAATTTCTTTTTGTCTTATTTTCTCTGAAAAAGCTCCTCAACAAATCTCCAAAAATCTGTTAAAGCTGAAAAAGAAACAGATTTTTCAGAACTGCCCAAAGAGGAAAGAGCCGTTGCCTTGTTGCAGGCTTGGCGGTCGACCGGTCCGGTCGACCGCCAGCCCTGCTGGAAAGAGCCGTTGGCTCTCGGTCGACCGGTCCGGTCGACCGACCCAAAAGGAGGAAACACAGTTTCCTTCTTTCGGTCGACCGGTCCGGTCGACCGAAATATCCCGAGAGCAATCTGCTCTCCGTAGGTCGACCGGTCCGGTCGACCGACGGACATGCACAAACAGTGCATGTCCAGACACATCGCCGGTCGACCGGGCCGGTCGACCGATGTTGCCTGAAACTGAAAAACTGGGCTGTTTTGAAGATGGAATTTTTGTAAAAATATTTTAATAATACCAATAGCTAAGTATTATGCAGAAAATAGTTTATACACATGTTTTAAACAAGTTTTTTAGGATATAAAGCTTTGGTACATGTATATATAAACTAAGGCATAAAACTTAGAAATAACCATTTTCAAAACATAGGAAATATATGAAACAAGTGTGTGTGCAAATCCTAGAGCCAAATTTCCTATATTTAAACTTTAACATTCTAAACTTACAAACTTCTAAAAGACTTCAAAGCAATGCTTCAAGATGGGCTATCTTCACTTGATCTTCAATTTTGCATCTTGAGCCCAATTGGAGTTGACTTGAGTCCAAAACCTTGTATTTGTGAGAGAAGACTTCTAGTATGAATAGAAATATGAAAACACACTTAAACAACAAATGTTATTAGTACAAATAACTAATATGTTTTGTAATCATCAAAATACACTAAATAAGGGTGATTGTAACCTTGGGCCAACAGGGGCCTAGGAATAAGGTGCCAAACTTGGTTGCGCTCAAATTGATTGAGTTCCTCTTGCATGGCTAGCAACCAATATGTGTCCGCCTCGGCTTCGATGATGCTTTTGGGTTCAAAATGAGAAATGAATGCAATGTTACCACATAAGTCATGGAGCTTGGAGCGAGTTGTTACCCCTTTAGATAGATCACCTAAGATGAGTTCCTTGGGATGATTTGTAGCGTATCTCCAATCTTTAGGAAGCGGTTGTGAGCTTTTCTCTTTATCCTCTTGAACATCACCAATGGATTCTTGCTTTTCTTCTTGAGCGGGTGAGTCCTTCAAGGATAGTCTCTCCATGTCTTCACCTAATGGGCCAATCTCTACAACATTCTCAACAACCACATTAGATTCTTCAAATTTAACATGCATGGATTCTTCAATGGTAAGTGAAGATCTATTGAATACTCTATAAGATTTGCTAGTAGTAGAATATCCAAAAAAGATTACTTCATAAGCCTTAGCATCAAATTTACCCAAGTTATCTTTAGTATTCAAAACAAAACACTTGCATCCAAAAACTTTGAAATATGAAACATTAGGTTTTCTAGAATGATACATTTCAAAAGATGTTTTGGAAGAATTTTTACATAAATAAATACGATTTGAAATATAGTATGCGGTGTTTACAGCCTCGTCCCATAAATATTGAGGGAGGTCATATTCACTTATCATGGTCCTAGCCATCTCTTGAAGTGTTCTATTTTTTCTTTCTACAACTCCATTTTGTTGTGGAGTTCTAGGACATGACATTTCATACTTGATTCCCTTTTCATCACAATAAGTCATGAAGAGTTGGTTAACAAACTCACCACCTCTATCACTCCTTATTTTCAAAATCGAAAAACCTTTTTCTTTTTCAACTCTTTTTCGAAAAACTTTGAAATGAGAAAAAGTTTGATCTTTGTGTTCCAAAAAGAAAACCCAAGTGAAACGGGAAAAATCATCAACTAAAACAAATGCGAATCTACTACCATTTAAACTCTTAGTTTTAGTTGGTCCAAAAAGTTTCGTATGAATTAATTCTAATGGCCTAGTTGACATGATATCCTTGATTGGTTTGAAGGAAGACTTGGTTTGTTTCCCAAGTTGGCACGCACCACAAATGCGGTCTTTCTCAAACTTCAAGTAAGGTATACCCTTCACCAATTCCTTAGAATTAATCCTAGAAAGATGGTCAAAAGATGCATGTCCTAATCTTCTATGCCAAAGCCAAGAATTTTCATCAAAAGCATTCAAGCATTTAGTAGAACAATCTAAATTAAGCATGTCAATGATATAAACATTATTGTCACGAAAACCGGTGAGAATACAATCATTGGTTTTAACATCAAAAATCTTGCAAGAAGAATCATCAAAAATAACTTTAAGTCCACGGTCACAAAGTTGACTAATACTAAGCAAGTTATGCTTTAAACCATCAACAAGAACTACATTTTCTAGAATAGGAGATGCACCAATTCGAATGTTACCTATACCGATGATAGTGCCCTTGGAGTCATCCCCGAAGGTGACGGTGCCACCTTCCATGTACCTTGATAGGGTTGTAAAGTTATTGATGTCCCATGTCATGTGTCTTGAACAACCACTATCAAGGTACCACCGCTCCTTACGTCTTGGAGCCTTGGTGTGTACCTACATCAAATAATTTATGACTTGATTTTGGTACCACATTTTCTTGGGTCCTAAAGAGTTAGTGCCATGAACCCAAACAAAATTATTTGATCTATTTACTTGGTTATAACAAAACTTAGCCAAATGTCCATTCTTACCACAATAAGTACATCTATACACTCTACCATATTTAAAAGCATAGTGAGTGTGAGACTTGTGAGCATGTGTGGATTTAGCATGAGTGTTGTGTGAAGTGTGAGCATAAGGAATCTTAATATGAGAAGTGTGCTTTTTAGAAAACATTTCTTCAAGTTTCTTAGTGTTAAAAGTACAATCCTTCAAAACTTTTTCAAAATCAACAATTCTAATTTTTAAAGAAGAAATTTCTTTTTCATCAATCTTAGGAAATTTTGCTTTACAAGCAACTCTGTAAGCACTAAATTCATTTTGAGTAGAAATGAGATTGGAAGAAATTTCATCTTTTTCTCTAGAAACAATAGCAAGTTGATTTTTAAGAAAAGCAACTTCCTTTTCCAATTTAGAACATTCAATCTTTTTATTATCATAGGTTTTCGAGAGTTCAACAAAAGCATGTACAATAACTTCTTTGCTTAATTCATCATCTTCATCAAGAGGTTGTGGGGTTACCTTTGGTGTGTTTGCCATGAAACACATGTTCGCCGTGTCCACCTCGTCTTCGGATTCGCTTTCCGAATCCCATGTGACTTTGTAGGCTTTCTTTTCCACCGGCTTCTTTGGCTTGAAGGAGGAAGTCATCTTCTTCTTGAAATCCGGGCAATCCGCCATGATGTGTCCGGGCTTTCGGCAATTGTAGCAAATGATTCTTCTCTCCTCTTTTCCTTCAAACTTCCTTCTAAAGTTGAGTTTGTTCTTACGGTACATTCTCTTCACATTTCGCACAAGAAGGGAGAGCTCCTCATCTTCTTCTTCATCTTCTTCTTTGTCATCAAGAGTGGAGGAAGACTTGAAGTTATGGATTTCTTCTTTAGAGGAGCACCTTCTTCTCTTGCCTTCTTCTCCATCTTATGAGTCTTCAAGTTTCCAATGAGACTAATGAGGTCCATTTCGTCCTTGTCATTCAACTCTTTCAAGGTGGTGACCTTTATCTCCCATGAAGAAGGAAGAGCCTGAATCACTTTTCGCACCTTTTGGTCATTAGAAATATCATCACCTAAAGAGGAAAGAGCATTGGTGATTTTAGTAAACCTAGTAATCATGCAATCAATAGATTCATAATCAATCATTTAAAAGATTCATATTGGGACCTCAAGAGATCTATCTTAGCTCTCTTTACTTGTGATGTCCCCTCGTGCGTGACCAACAAATGTTGCCAAATCTCATAGGCGGATTGGCAATGTATTACTCGTGTAAGGTCATCCTCATTCAAGGCGGTTAGGAGGGAGTTTTGGGCCTTTGAGTTAGCCTCATATTCTGTAAAGGTAAATTCGGTCCAAGTGCTTTCATCATTATCAGGTACAACATAGGGTTTGGTCAAGGATTTAGCAACTAGGCTACCTAAAGATTATAAGAAGATGTCATCCTAACCTTCCAAATAGGAAATTAAGTCCATTAAATTTAGGAGGGGTTTTGATGTTATCGGCCATGTTTACTAGTAAATGAAAGGATGAATGCAAACGTTGATTAGCAAATTTTTAGGATCTCTCAAAGGATATTAAGCCAAACCTAGAGTCCAAGCTCTGATACCAATTGAAAATCACCTAGAGGGGGGGTGAATAGGTGATAATGCTAATCAATGCACAAATAAAAATTATGATGCAACAATCTCCCAACAAGACTAGAAGCAGGATTCCCCGTGAAGGGCTCTGAACTCCTTCCTCGTGATTCCTCTGGATATGAGTTGGAGGTGCACAATGCAATCTAGTTGTATGGGATTTTGATTGACAAGATGAATGAAAACAAGTGAATATTGTAATGAAAATAGAGAGCAAGTAATAAGAGCAAAGAAAGTAAAGCAAGAAGCAAGAGCAAGTAAACCAAACGCAAACACCGAGAATTTTTCCGAGGTTCGAGCACCCAGCTCTACGTCCCCGCCTTCCCCAGAAGGATTTCTAACCACTATAACCTCACAAAGATGTTACGAATACACCGGAGTACCCAACTCCACAATCTCAAGTACAAGTTCTCTCTTGGTGATCAAAAGACCACAAACTCTCTTTTGAAAATGTCTCTTCCCTTACAAAAATCCTTATAGAATGATGAGAGGATTGAAGCTCTTGAGTGTAAGTGAAAAGAGAAAGGAAATCAGAGAGTTTTGAAAAACACTTCAGAAAATGAGAGAAATATTCAGCACAAAAATCAAGAAACAAAGCTCTTTTGAATGCCTTAAACTTTTGAAACTTTTGCAAATTTTTCTTGTCAACAACCTCTCCCTAAACACCCCTATTTATAGTAGAGGGCTAGGGTTTAAAGATAAGACTCATTTAAGACTAATTAGGAAGTATTATGATCAGTAAATATCATTTAAACCCTTTTTAGAAAGAAAAAGACAAAAATAAAACAGCTCAGAAAACTAGCCGTTACTGTTCAAACGGCTCTCTCGGTCGACCGGTCGGTCGACCGAAGTTCAAAAAATAAGAGCCGTTGCCGGCTCTCGGTCGACCGCTCGGTCGACCAAAAAATACAGAGAGCAAAGACTTACAGTCAGGCAAGTTTCGGTCGACCGCTCGGTCGACCGTGAAACGTGCACACGGATACGCACCTGCTGCCAGAACCTCGGTCGGCTGGGACGGTAAACTGAATTGACCTGACACAGGGTCGGTCGACCGGTCGGTCGACCGCTCAGGTCAAAAGTCAAAACTGAAACAGAATTTTGAAGGGGATTTGAAATCTAACAAAATAGTTTTGATTTGAAATATGTATAATACCCAAAATTGAGTTTATAAACAAGAGGCTTTAAATTAAAATAATTTTTGTATATTTATAGGAAATATTCTTGGAAATGATATGTGCGCAAAAATGTGTGTGATAAGAGCTTCAAACCTATTCACTATTCTTTAACAAAACTATAAAATTAGGAACAAATCTAATGAAGTCTCTTGAGCAATCTTGAGCCATGCAATGCCTTGCTAGAGCCTTCTCTTCTATGTTCCTTCCTTGATGTGCCATTTGCCTTATTTGCTTCATGAGCCTAGAATCCTTGCAAAAGCTAAGCAATGGCCTCCAAATATGGTACTAACCTGAAACTTATCTTGAATAAACTTATTAATATCAAATAGCTCTTATTTGTTTTGTTATCATCAAACTCTAAACAAATGGAGAGTGTAACCTTTTGGGCCAACACATTGGCCCCTATATGATTGCTATTAGCAAGATAGCATTTCTTGGTAGCGGTAAGGAAAACATGCAAGCCTAGGGTTTGTAGGTAAATGGACATCTTAGTCTTCCAAATAATAATGTTGGAAGAATCAAACATAGGTGGGGTCATGAAGTCCATGGGTCCAAACTAAATGTGTGCAAACAAAAATATGTTCAAATGCAAATGGTATATTAGCAAACAAAGATCTCACTCCTAAGTTGTTAAACCTAAAGTATCAGGAGCGTAGGCTCTGATACAATTGAAATCACCTAGAGGGGGGTGAATAGGTGATAAAGCTAATCTAGAAACTAAATGCGGAAGTTAAAAACAATTTCGCAACACACTTAATACAACCAACAAGTGTAGCCGAATTCCCCGTGAAGGGCTCTGGACTAACTCCTCTTGATTCCCCTAGATAAGGGTTGAGGTGCTATATGAAGCTTTTGTGGTTAAGTATAAGTGAGGCACACACAAGCAAGCCAAGCATATAAAGATGAACAATATGAAATAATGCAAGGCACAAATGCAAGCAATAAGATATGAATGAATGAATGATGCTATGAATAAATAAAAGAGAGAGAGGGTTTAGAGGCAATGGATCAAACGCAAACACAATGATATGTTTCGAGGTTCGAGCCCCTAGCTCTACGTCCCCGCCTTCACCGAGAAGGATTTCTAATCCACTAAAGGAGTACCGAACTCCTCTCTCAACCTTACAATGCCACCGAGGCAATACAACCACAATCCACCTCTACCGAAGAGGGATAAGGCCCGTAGCCAACAAACAAACTCAATCACCTCTACCGAAGAGGGATACAAACCAATACCACTCTGATCAACCTCTACCAAAGAGGGATACAACAAAATAAGGAGGGTTTACAACTTGGAGGCTTAATCAACCTCAAACACTTCTCTTTTTCCACAAACAAAGATCCTAATAGACTAGGATAGAATGATAAGCTCAAGTGTGAAAAACTAGTGTTTTGATCAAAGAAAATCTCTTGGGAAAAATACCAAATGGATATAGAAGTTTTAGATCAAAAACAAATTCCCAAAAACTAATTTTCTTTGAAATGAACAAAACACTTTAAAACAAATAAATGAATCTTTTTGGCACAAAAACTATTTTGAAAACTTGTTTAAACACTAGAGAAACACTGAAATTTTTTTTGTCAAAAGTCTTGTCAAAATCCCCAAAGAGATGGGGTATTTATAGGCTCCCCAAGAAACTAGCCGTTAGGCTGATTTTTCAGCCTGACAGGCCGGCGGTCGACCGCCCGGTCGACCGCCAACGGACATAAATATCACCGTTGGGGCTTCCGGTCGACCGCAATTATACAGAGAGCAAAGCTCTCTGGACGGTCGACCGACCCGGTCGACCGAGCCCAGTGCCTGGCCAACGTGCACAGGCTTGTGCACGTCGGTCGACCGACCGGTCGACCGGCTCTGGAACACGATCGACCGTCTCGGTCGACCGCCAGCACCTGGCAGCCAATTTTCTGGGTCAGAAAAATATGTTAAAAAATATTCTAATAAATCTTGTAAATCTTCTAAAAAATCCCCAAAATAGTTTTAACATTTTGCATTGATATATAAACATGTGATAAAAATTTCAACTCAAATATCAAGCAATTTGAACTATTTTTGTGTCTTATCATTTTTACCAAAAACCAAAAACTGTATTTTATCAAACTTGGATTTTTCAATAGGAAATCTGATTTTTCCTAAAACTCATTGAAATACAAAAACATGATATTTGAACATTATTAGACATGTTGCATATGGACATAGGTCCAATATACAAGAAACAAATATATATCATAGTTTTTTTCTTTAATTCCAAAATAATGTTTTGTTAAAAATACCAAAACATAAAACACATGAATAGGTATGTCAAACTAAGTTTGTATAAGTCATGAAGCATGTATGTATATCGAACACATCTAATATATATAAAAACAAAGTAAACTTGTTTTGATCTACTATTCATGAAAACCAATATTCAAAAACATAAAACTTGTGTGTGTTGTGAACTTAAGCATATCAACTATCTAATCTTTACACATGGATCTAAACACACTAAACTAAAACTAGGATACCTAAGTCTTCTTGACGATCTTCTATCTTCAAGTCGACCCAATCCAAAACTCCGTGATCCACGAGCTAGGCTATGTATGATCTAGATGCTCGGGCTCTGGAATCATAATGTGAAAGCTTCCAAACTCCTCTTGTTGAAGCAATTACCAACTAATATCTTACTAAATAATCTGAAACTAAAATCACAAGATTACTAGTAAACATAACTACATGAGTTAATCATCATCAAAACTAGAGTGGAAGGCCTCTGGGCCAACAGGTCCGCGTTTGGGGTTGAAACGCGACCTCCGCATTTGACAAAGGACGCGGGGTCCGCGTTTGGGTTGAAATGCAACTCTCGCATTTGGCATGAGCCCATGTCTGAGGCTTATTCTTCAGTAATTTTTAGACAACCCACATGAAGGATGTTAAAAATCTCTTAATTGTTTAATTAAAGATATTTAAAAACTTTTAATTGTTAAATAAAAAAATAATAATTAAAAACAATGTGGTGTTGAGAGTGTTTGTTGAATCATCTGTGGATAGTCAAGCTAACTCAACTTGATGATGCGTATTTAGTTGTTGGTTTTTAGTAAAATCAAACTGTTCATATGCAAATTCAACTTTCATAAATTTCTATGTTTCTTTACTAGCACGTACATATTCATTTTTGGGCCTGTTTGGTTGACGGTGGAAGTGAGGAAGTAAGGAAGTGAGGAATTGGTAATAGTTCTCTTTGGAACTTGGGAATTGGTTAGTAAGTTTTCCGGTGTTTGGATATTGTTAGAAAGTGTGATTTGAAAAATGTTATGTCTTTTCCGGTGTTTGGATGGTAATGTGAAAGTGAAAGTGGAAAAGTTGACCACAAAGTTGACCGCAAAATAATATTAAATAAAAATTAATTAAGAAAAATAAAAAATAGACTGTAATTAGAATGCAAGTGAGATTTACATGATCAAAAAATTAACTGTTTTGTACTACAACTTATTATAAATGAGATTTACATTCTTTTCCGGTGTTTGGATAGATAGGGAAGTAAGCAATTATACTTCCTCATTTCCTTACTTCCGCCCACTTCCTTGCATCCAAACACCTTGAGAAGAACATACTTCATATTCATAATTAAATAATTAACAATGTTGGCCTCTACATCCCTAACAATTCTTTCCCATCTCTGGAGATTGTTTTAAAAGATTTTCTTATTTTGGGAAGGATGTTAAAAATCTCTTAATTGTATGATAAAGGATATTTAAAACTTTTAATTGTTAAATGAAACAAAAGATTTTCTTATTTGGGAAGGACGTTAAAAATCTCTTAATTATGATAAAGGATGTTTGAAACTTTTAATTGTTAAATGAAAAAATTAATTGTATGATAAAGGATGTTTGAAACTTTTAATTGTTAAATGAAAAAAATAAAAAAAATAAAAAACAACATTTAATGTAGTGTTGAGAGTGGGATTTGAACCCACGCCCTTTCGGACCAGAACCTTAATCTGGCGCCTTAGACCAACTCGGCCATCTCAACAATTTAGTTTTAAAATCTAATTTTTATATATATTATTTATATTGAACAATTAATATGATCTTGGAACCAGATAAATGTTGCACCTTTGCGGGGGATGGAATTTTTCTTCGGGGGTAGAGAATCAGCCACTTAGGCCATGGCAATGGGTAGGGTAAGGATAGAGCAAGCGAAAACTCTTACCTTTTAGCTTAAAAAATACTTATAGGGTTATTGGTAAAATATTCTTTTTATCCTATAAGGCGAGTATGTAAAAAGGATAAAATACTTGTATTGGAGCATCTTGCACGTAAAATCATGCTCTCAAGTCTGTTGAATTGAAATTAGATTGGGCCCCAAGAACACCTGAGAAACAAGCCAACAAATATTCCATACATGTAACGTGTTTGTAGAAAATTAAAGGACAACCACATAATCTCATTAAAAAACATATAAATACTCACTTTTTACATGAAGAGAAATCAAGGTAAGCTTGCTAAGTCTTTCTAGTTTTTCATTACAATTTATCACAACCACATACATATTTTTAATTAAATAAATATTCACTAAAGTACACACAAAGGTACTAAAATGAGTAATATCAATTTATTTTAAATAGAAATGGGTAGTAATAAATTCTTTTCTTTACCTTACTCATTTAAGTAAACGGGTAATGAACTCTTACTCTTACCCCATTTTTTAGGGCAAACAACTAAGATAAACGGGTCAACTCTCATCCATTGCCACCCGTACAACCACCAGACTTGGATTTAACCATCATGACTATTCAAATTATATTCGTTTCATTATTTTCATTTACGCCCGATCTTATATTTTTTCTAACACATTTTGCTCTTTTTTTGTTTTGTTTTGTTTTGTTTTGTTTTGGGGTGGGGGGTTCGAGTCGTTCTATGAGCACTAAAAATTCATGACCATCTTGGAGCTTCTCACAACAGAGCTTCATATTTGAAGAGAGACCTGTAGATTTATATGTAAGGGAGAAAAAGTAGGCACCAGGAGAAAGAAAGCCTGCTATGATAAAAGAGTCCGGGTTGGATCAAAAAATAAGAAGAGAAAAACTGTCCTATTTCGAGATAAACGAGCCCTTTTTGAAGAAAAGCCTCTCTTGGATTTTGGGGGTTGGGGGGTGGGTGAGAGGGGGGGGGGGGGGGGGGGGGGGGTTTGCTTTTCTCTTTATTAACACCATAACTTATTTCTTCATTTGCGCACATATATCACAACAATCAGTCTTTCATGTGGCCACACGATAAGCTATCGAGTTTGTTCCCCAATGAGCACTGATTCGACTCTTATGAGGTGCGATATATATGAATATGTTGTGTGTATAAGCCAGCAGTTACCCACGAGTTGCTTCTCAAAAAGATATATCACAACAATTATCTACAAATCTTCATGTACTGTGAATTGAGTCGCTGAGTAATATGTCTTCATTAATTTAATTCAAAAACTTTCTCGTTCATTGCAGACGAGGAGGCTCAAACTCACCACCTCACATTGTTGGGAATCCTAGTGACAGAGAAGATGGCCGCCAGGGACCATCCACCAAATGCCACGAACAATTAAACAGAGAAAAGGAACATCCACCAAATGCACGAACAATTAAACAGAGAAAGAAAGAGAGAACACAAGATTTAACGAGGTTCAAAATTTGCCTACGTCTTCGGGGGAAGGGGAAAGAGTTCTTATTGAATCAATCAAATACAGGTTACACGGTTCGGGATACGAGATACAAATATTGGGGCACTACCCCTCCTTATATAGCCAAAGAAACCACGAAGAAAAGAAAATCAAAAACTCCTAATTCGGATCAGAAATGAATTCAGAATCAGATTTGGAAATAGGCCGTGCAGTAGTTCGACTATAAGTCGACTAATAACTTCTATTAGTCAACTAATACATGTATTAGTCGACTAGTCTGTAGTGAAATAGATTTGCCAGGTCTATATATCCAATCATTAGTCGACTAGCCATGCCCTAGTCGACTAGTCTTGATTCCTCCTGTGCAATCCAACTTCGAGACGACTGATATACTCTCATATTTGACACCAATAATTGCATCGATTTTTGGCTAACTTCCAGCAAAGTTTAAAAAACTCTTTCAATAAGATTTTTACCCTCTCCTCCTACAATTTTTCACCTCGGTGAAGATTTCTCAAATCTGAGTCGAACACAATATAGCACTATGTCGACTCCAATTGACTGCGCCATTGTGGTTACCTACATACCCATGCCCAACGGGGTTAAGCCACACGTAGTTCATCCGAATAAGCTCCATCAAGTTCAAACAACTGTGATTAAATCTTCAACAGTGAACCGAATTGGCTAAGTCATATGAACCTCCTTACCAATACCGTCATTGAGAACAATGGCTTTCAATTTGAGCTTATCATGCTCACCAACTTGAGATTCATGCTTCTTCATTCACTTTTTTGGATTTATCTTGCTTCCAATAGCTGCAAATAATTCGACATTCTCATCAATGTCTTCAACCTGTTCAGCATCAAAACTGGTTATATGATCTCTACCCAGTGTCACATCCGGTGTAGTCCTTACTGATACCGAACTAACTGGAGGTGGTGGAGTAGCATCAACCTCCACCTGCTACGATACATTCTTGGTCTTCGTCCTCTCCACCTGTTGAGAGATGGTAGACTTTAACAATGAAGTCTCATCAAATGTGACATGCTTACTCAACACAATCTTCTTGTTTTCAGGGTCCCATAACTTGTAACCTTTCATATTCCTTTTAACACTCAAAAACACAAACTTTGTTGCTCGCAAATTTACCTTACATCTTTGGGACTAAGTAGGCCGGACTTTCAAATACCCACAACAAATCATAATTCTGAGCAGCTCCACCTGACCAAATATCCAACGGAGTTTAGCTTCCTATTGCAGTCAATGACAGTCCATTTATGAGATGGCTAGCATATACAATAGCCTCAGTCCAAAATGATCTGTCTAATCGTGCATCAGACAACAAACACCAAACCTTTCCATCAAGGAGGGTTGATTTCCTTAGCCAGCCTATATATTTCATTTGTTAAGTGAGTACCAATACCAGTATTCTGGTCAAATTATAAGAATTGGTTCTTGTATTTTTCAACATTACCAATTTGGAGGTCCTTAATCTTTTTACCAGTCTGTTTCTCTATCATATCCTTTCACTTCACCTGCATACCTAAGGCTTCAAATCTTTATCTCATGGGATATATCCAACAATGCGTAGATAAATTATCAATAAAAGAAACAAAGTACCGACGACCTCCAAGCGATGCAGTCTTGGCAGGTCCCCAAATACTAACGTGAACACAATCAAGAAGATTTTCCGAGCGGTTTGTAGAGGTGCTGAATTTCACCTTCGTCTTCTTGTCCAGAATGCCGTGTCCAGCCAATTCCATGTTGCAGGTAGATGCACATTTCAATGATCTCTTCTTACTAGAGCTTGCAAAGACATTTCTCCTATATGTTCGAGCCTCATATGCTAAACCTGTGTACAAACATCACCTGAAGAAATAGAAGTCGTCACTCGTCCTATAACCGTACTACCCATCAAGTAATATAGGTTATTGCGTCGGACGCCCTTCAACACCACCATCGAGCCTCTAGTCATCTTGAGAATATCATCTGTTATAGATACTCTATGACTCGATGCTTTCAAGGTACCAACAGAGATAAGATTCTTTTTCACTTGAGGTAAATACCTCACTCCTTCAGTTCCCATATCATCTCATCAAACATCTTCACACGGACTGTACCTATCCCTTCCACTTTACATGGATGACTATCACTCATGATAGCGAAACATCCATCTAGCTTCTCAAAGTTAGAATACCAATCCCTATTCGGGCACACATGATAGTAGCATTTGTATATAATACCGGAAAACGAGAATACCGATGAGTCTGAGTCCGATCCACCTGCCTGTGAAGTACCAACTTGTGTACTGATCACCTGTGAGAGATTTGACTCGGTCTTTGACTCTTTACCCTTATTCTTATCCTTGATCCTTAGATAATCAATCTTCAGTACCTTATCTCTTTGCAGAAGGCACACTGGTTCTTCTTCCGATCTCTAAAACCTGGTGTAGACTTGGATCTCTCATGTTCGCTGTAACGCCCCGATCCCGGCGATACGGGGGGTCGTCACTGCAACGTATATACGTAAGTCCGAAGTACCTTCCCGTATATACGCTAAGCATCAGTACAGACAAGAATCAGAGTACGGAAGCATATGGTGCATTATACATTCCAACACATATATACATACAATTACAGAGTTATCACCAGAGGTGATGAATATTACAATAATAATACATCACAGATATGCGCAAATGCGAGAGTACAAGAAATATACATATATGAACAGCATAAAAGGGCGCTCACATACAAGTATACAAGGAAGTGTACAAGTATGAATAGAAAAAGGGCACTCACGAGTTTGCTAAGAGGAAACTCGAGAGGCATACAGGGGGCCTGGAAGGATGTGGCTCTGGATGATCGGCTGGGGGTCCACGCTACCGCTGCGCTACTCTGAGCAGCAACAGGAAACCCATACGCGCTGTAATACCCCGTTCCCGGAATACGTACTTAATTTCGTATTCAGATTTTCGGTCGTATTTTTCGATTTGTTTCCCGTATTTATTCTGTATTATGAATTCCTTATATGATTGTTTTACCTTGGATGTGGATTCGTGGACTCGGAGTCAGCCCTAGTCTGAACCGAAGGCCCGGTCATAGTATATTCTTCGATTTAGTCTTTCTGATGTGTAGAATTGACCGATTTCAGTTTCAAATATTATTTTCCAATATATTAGATTTTCTGTGATTTTCTGGATTTTTCTTGAATTAAATGAATTTCTTCAAAACCGGTGTCGGCCAGTGCCGCTGACCAATTCCTGGATTTTTATTTCACAAACGGTTTGGAATTTCTAAATGATTCTTTAGACTTTATTTCTTAGAATAATATTTTCTACCTACATGCTTTTTCTGAGGATTTTATAATTTTATGAAAATTCCAACGGAGTCGGTAGATAACTGATTCCGGGATTTTTAGTTTTAAAACTATAAAGTAATTCTTAAAACGGATTTCACCATTATTCTTAATATAATATTATGGATTTTTGATAATTATTTCGGGTCGTTCCGAGATACTTGAATTTCGGACGATTCCGGTATTTTCCGAAATGTTTTCCGTATCCTCGATTTAAACCCGGTATCTGTCCTTTCAATATTTTCCAATTCTAATTCCAAGAAAATATCTTCTCATTTCAATTTCTTTTCATTTTTCCTTTTCCTTTATTTCTTTCTTTCCTTCACAAGCTAAAGCATTTCCATTTTCCAAATTCCAATAATTCCACACTCTTCCACACACTTCCCACAAAAATATCTCTCTTTCTCTCTCTCTTCCTTGGCCGGCCAAGTGGCCAAGAGAAGGACACTCACCCCCTCCTCCACTTTGCAAATAACCCCTCTCATCTACACTAATTTCACTTCCTTCACAAATTCCAAATCATATATAAACATTCCTTTACAATTCCATCTCTTTTTTCTTCACTTCACCAAAAGAAATCCCCTTCACCAAAATCCTCCTCCATCTCAACTCAACCTCCAACTTCAAGAGCTTCATCTAGGGCATCATCAAGGTCTTCATCTTCAACCACCACTCCCAAAGCAACACTAAGATCATCTTCTCCACATCAAGCAACTTCAACTTCAACAACTACTTTTGGATTGAGGCCATCATCTCCACCTTGGGATCCTTTCAAGACTACAAAGCTTCACCTAACCAATCCTTGTGAGTATTTTTACTCACCAAGACTTTTCATTCCTAAGCATACTTGTATCTCCATATCTTGTGTTCATATGTCATAAAAATCCTATTTTTAGACCATCCAACACAACCAGCAGATTCTGCTCTGTATTCTGTTTTTGACCATGATTAGTCGACTTGACCTAGAACCTAGTCGACTAGAAACCCTTAGCTGAAACGTAGCCTTCTCTGACTTCACAGTTTTAGTCGACTAGTCCCTTTTACCAGTCGACTAGATATCCCTAGTCGACTACTAGAATTCCCCTAGTCGACTCCTGAAATAAACTCAACTCTCTGTATCTCAAACTTAGTCGACTTAAGTACCTGTTAGTCGACTTGTAGTTCCCTGTTAGTCGACTACCTCATTTTCCTAGTCGACTAACCCTTCTATTAGTCGACTACTATTTCAACCTAGTCGACTAACTTATGGTTGTCTGTTATAGTTAATTACCTCCTTGACTTTGTATCTTATCCTGATACATATACTATATATTGTTCTTACTTGTACTTCATAACTTATACTTTATGACCTATTACTTGATGTATGTCATCTCTAGTCACTTCATATTTCCATTGATATGCTACTGCTTGTTTCATTCTTGTTCATGTACTCTATCTGTGTTATGCCTACCTTCTTATTGTACACTATGCGTGGTTGACCCTTCGAGGTCATTGAACTCTGGGTTTCTATTATATTATCATTGTTATGTCGTTACTTCAGACTTGTTAGTTTCAAGTTTCCTTTTAACACATGTGTATCACCTAACTTCCACTATATTATCACCTGACCACTTGGCATGTTACTACCTAGTAAGAACCACTTGTTATGACATGACTTGCCCTGATTAATACCAATCTCTTGACTTGATTGGTTACTTGTTGGATATCATCATCTTGTCATGCTATCACTCTATACCCAGCATGATACACTCGACTTGTGAATATTATCCTTACGGGAACTTGACTTGTTATCTTGTACCATGATCAGTAACTTGTTTCCCTGCTTTATATGCAGTGACCTGACTATATAGCGCTTCTGTACTCCTTATTCCTGATCATGTCCATTTCCTGTTATTTCCCGTAAAGTGATAATTAAACTATTAAATCCTAAAAAGGACCAACTTGTATTGGTCGGGGGAAACATGCGGATATCGATATATGTTCGTGTTTACAGTGGCATTAGGCTGTGCACTATATATCCGGTCTGACCTGAGGGCCACCAGGGGACCGAGGGGAGAGCTGGCTCCCTACATTCCTGTTTTAACGGGCATACATAAGTCCCTCCTCCTGGATAAGCCTTGCGGCTGGCTTCCGTTTCCATGCAACGGAGCAAACTTTGGCCGTGGTCTCGGGTATGTACGGGACCCACTGTAAACATAGTTCGTTGATACAACCGTTGTTTCCAATAACAACCTCGACTTTCTTATATATGGATGTATGTGAGTTGGGATATATACCGGGTATATACGAGACACATACCTAGATATATGGGTCAGACGAGTAATAATAATAAGACACCTGTTATGGTTTCTGTTATAGATACCTGTTATGTTATGACTCCTATTATACCTGTTATGTCATAATCCTTGTTATGATTCCTGTATTCTTGTTAGACTTGATACATGATGATTCTAGTTCCTGCTTTACCTCTTACATGTTTCTATCATAACGCTTTGTTATTATTCCTTCGACTTACTAGTCTTGTAAAGCCGTAACTCAAGCTTACACACAGTCTTTCCATCTTTATTTCGTTATACTTCCATTACTTGCTGGTTCATGTTTCTTATACTGATTCTAACCCTCTTATTCATGTTTCTTAGCCATTTGGCTGTAGTCTGTGTATTATTGGGAGGTCCTGACTCCCTTGGATTTGTATGTTCAGGTTTTGAAGCTGGATCGAAGTGGAGCCATCCACAGTAGATTGAGCTTTCCTTAGAGTGCAGTCAGATTAGCTCCAGTTCCTTCGTGCCAGCCATCTCTTTTTAACTCACGAGATCTACATCCTTCTCGTGAGCATTTTGTGTTTATATTGTATATTTTACTTTTGGACTTGTTTATGATAAAAGACACATGTAATGTGTAGTTGTTTATCATACTGTGATAGCTTTGTATATGTACTTTTATGTTGGCATATGTGTATGTATACCACGCTTTGTGTTGTACTCTGATCCTTGCTTGTACTTTTATGCTTAGCATATATACGTGGGGGCACTTTCTGACCTACGTATATACGTTGCAGTGACGTCCCCGTATCCGTGGGAGCGGGGAGTTACAGGATGGTATCAGAGCTTAGGCTCTTACCTCTATAGTACAAACAAGCTGCAAATTCCAGTAATTTGCTTTTGCCAACTACAATGTACAAAGTTATCTAGTCCTTCTTGATTTGTCTAGTTCTTCTTGATTCCTTCCCTAGTGTCCTAAACTCCTTCCATTCTTCCAACTCTTTCCAGTTATCTTTCATCAACTAGGTATGGACACTGGGCAAGCATCAAAGGTTTCCCGTGGAAAGGAACGACGATGGGAGAAGAAGAGTGAGAACCAAGTGCAGAACAAGTCGATTAAGAAGGCTTTGCAGTTGATGAGGAGGGCCTTGCAGTTGATGAATGAAGTGAACGAAGGAGGTGCGACCAGGACAATCAATGGCCCGAAGATCAAGCGAACGTTCAAACGTCCTCTTCCTGGGCACACATGCAATTTCTGCCACAAACCCGGACATTTTAAGAGGGATTGCCGAATGGCCAATGGGTTATGTTTGGCATGTGGAAAGAGAGTCATGTGATAAGGAATTGCCCACACAGGAAGTTTGGACAAGTGGCACCAGTCAGACCAGCTCGTTCAGCCCCAGCTTTTCCAGCCCCGCCACCAAGGAGGAATCCAGAACCTGTTCCACCCCAACAGAATGATCAGCAGCAGAGGGGAGTGAAAACTGGAGCAGATCAGAGTAGAGCAGAGGCATCAGACAGTGCAGCGGAGCTGAGGACCAGTGTCCAGATCCGGAACCTTAGGGATATCAGGGTAACCACTACCCCAGATCTTGTATTTGAGTGGTTATTATTCTAAATATTTTTTCCTTATCATTCTATCATGTTCATTCTAGTCCCTCATGTGTTCATCTTATCCCCTGTTTTGGTTTTATGAGGCCTTTATTCCAGCCATTGTCCCCTTTGTATTCAATTTACCCCTTAGCGAAATTGCGAGGACGCAATTTTTGTAAGGTGGGTGGATTGTAATACCCCGTTCCCGGAATACGTACTTAATTTCGTATTCAGATTTTCGGTCGTATTTTTCGATTTGTTTCCCGTATTTATTCTGTATTATGAATTCCTTATATGATTGTTTTACCTTGGATGTGGATTCGTGGACTCGGAGTCAGCCCTAGTCTGAACCGAAGGCCCGGTCATAGTATATTCTTCGATTTAGTCTTTCTGATGTGTAGAATTGATCGATTTCAGTTTCAAATATTATTTTCCAATATATTAGATTTTCTGTGATTTTCTGGATTTTTCTTGAATTAAATTGAATTTCTTCAAAACCGGTGTCGGCCAGTGCCGCTGACCAATTCCTAGATTTTTATTTCACAAACGGTTTGGAATTTCTAAATGATTCTTTAGACTTTATTTCTTAGAATAATATTTTCTACCTACATGCTTTTTCTGAGGATTTTATAATTTTATGAAAATTCCAACGGAGTCGGTAGATAACTGATTCCGGGATTTTTAGTTTTAAAACTATAAAGTAATTCTTAAAACGGATTTCACCATTATTCTTAATATAATATTATGGATTTTTGATAATTATTTCGGGTCGTTCCGAGATACTTGAATTTCGGACGATTCCGGTATTTTCCGAATGTTTTCCGTATCCTCGATTTAAACCCGGGTATCTGTCCTTTCAATATTTTCCAATTCTAATTCCAAGAAAATATCTTCTCATTTCAATTTCTTTTCCATTTTTCCTTTTCCTTTATTTCTTTCTTTCCTTCACAAGCTAAAGCATTTCCATTTTCCAAAATTCCAATAATTCCACACTCTTCCACACACTTCCCACAAAAATATCTCTCTTTCTCTCTCTCTTCCTTGGCCGGCCAAGTGGCCAAGAGAAGGACACTCACCCCCTCCTCCACTTTGCAAATAACCCCCCTCATCTACACTAATTTCACTTCCTTCACAAATTCCAAATCATATATAAACATTCCTTTACAATTCCATCTCTTTTTCTTCACTTCACCAAAAGAAATCCCCTTCACCAAAATCCTCCTCCATCTCAACTCAACCTCCAACTTCAAGAGCTTCATCTAGGGCATCATCAAGGTCTTCATCTTCAACCACCAACTCCCAAAGCAACACCAAGATCATCTTCTCCACATCAAGCAACTTCAACTTCAACAACTACTTTTGGATTGAGGCCATCATCTCCACCTTGGGATCCTTTCAAGACTACAAAGCTTCACCTAACCAATCCTTGTGAGTATTTTTACTCACCAAGACTTTTCATTCCTAAGCATACTTGTATCTCCATATCTTGTGTTCATATGTCATAAAAATCCTATTTTTAGACCATCCAACACAACCAGCAGATTCTGCTCTGTATTCTGTTTTTGACCATGATTAGTCGACTTGACCTAGAACCTAGTCGACTAGAAACCCTTAGCTGAAACGTAGCCTTCTCTGACTTCACAGTTTTAGTCGACTAGTCCCTTTTACCAGTCGACTAGATATCCCTAGTCGACTACTAGAATTCCCCTAGTCGACTCCTGAAATAAACTCAACTCTCTGTATCTCAAACTTAGTCGACTTAAGTACCTGTTAGTCGACTTGTAGTTCCCTGTTAGTCGACTACCTCATTTTCCTAGTCGACTAACCCTTCTATTAGTCGACTACTATTTCAACCTAGTCGACTAACTTATGGTTGTCTGTTATAGTTAATTACCTCCTTGACTTTGTATCTTATCCTTGATACATATACTATATATTGTTCTTACTTGTACTTCATAACTTGTACTTTATGACCTATTACTTGATGTATGTCATCTCTAGTCACTTCATATTTCCATTGATATGCTACTGCTTGTTTCATTCTTGTTCATGTACTCTATCTGTGTTATGCCTACCTTCTTATTGTACACTATGCGTGGTTGACCCTTCGAGGTCATTGAACTCTAGGTTTCTATTATATTATCATTGTTATGTCGTTACTTCAGACTTGTTAGTTTCAAGTTTCCTTTTAACACATGTGTATCACCTAACTTCCACTATGTTATCACCTGACCACTTGGCATGTTACTACCTAGTAAGAACCACTTGTTATGACATGACTTGCCCTGATTAATACCAATCTCTTGACTTGATTGGTTACTTGTTGGATATCATCATCTTGTCATGCTATCACTCTATACCCAGCATGATACACTCGACTTGTGAATATTATCCTTACGGGAACTTGACTTGTTATCTTGTACCATGATCAGTAACTTGTTTCCCTGCTTTATATGCAGTGACCTGACTATATAGCGCTTCTGTACTCCTTATTCCTGATCATGTCCATTTCCTGTTATTTCCCGTAAAGTGATAATTAAACTATTAAATCCTAAAAAGGACCAACTTGTATTGGGTCGGGGGAAACATGCGGATATCGATATATGTTCGTGTTTACAGTGGCATTAGGCTGTGCACTATATATCCGGTCTGACCTGAGGGCCACCAGGGGACCGAGGGGAGAGCTGGCTCCCTACATTCCTGTTTTAACGGGCATACATAAGTCCCTCCTCCTGGATAAGCCTTGCGGCTGGCTTCCGTTTCCATGCAACGGAGCAAACTTTGGCCGTGGTCCCGGGTATGTACGGGACCCACTGTAAACATAGTTCGTTGATACAACCGTTGTTTTCAATAACAACCTCGACTTTCTTATATATGGATGTATGTGAGTTGGGATATATACCGGGTATATACCGAGACACATACCTAGATATATGGGTCAGACGAGTAATAATAATAAGACACCTGTTATGATTTCTGTTATAGATACCTGTTATGTTATGACTCCTATTATACCTGTTATGTCATAATCCTTGTTATGATTCCTGTATTCTTGTTAGACTTGATACATGATGATTCTAGTTCCTGCTTTACCTCTTACATGTTTCTATCATAACCGCTTTGTTATTATTCCTTCGACTTACTAGTCTTGTAAAGCCGTAACTCAAGCTTACACACAGTCTTTCCATCTTTATTTCGTTATACTTCCATTACTTGCTGGTTCATATTTCTTATACTGATTCTAACCCTCTTATTCATATTTCTTAGCCATTTGGCTGTAGTCTGTGTATTATTGGAGGTCCTGACTCCCTTGGATTTGTATGTTCAGGTTTTGAAGCTGGATCGAAGTGGAGCCATCCACAGTAGATTGAGCTTTCCTTAGAGTGCAGTCAGATTAGCTCCAGTTCCTTCGTGCCAGCCATCTCTTTTTGACTCACGAGATCTACATCCTTCTCGTGAGCATTTTGTGTTTATATTGTATATTTTACTTTTGGACTTGTTTATGATAAAAGACACATGTAATGTGTAGTTGTTTATCATACTGTGATAGCTTTGTATATGTACTTTTATGTTGGCATATGTGTATGTATACCACGCTTTGTGTTGTACTCTGATCCTTTCTTGTACTTTTATGCTTAGCATATATACGTGGGGGCACTTTCTGACCTACGTATATACGTTTGCAGTGACGTCCCCGTATCCGTGGGAGCGGGGCGTTACACGCGCCAAGCTCCGAAACCTGGACATGAGAATCCAGGGGAGTCAGTGAAACTCCCCAGGCGAGTATGATATAATGCCAGGTGGCGAGCCAGGATGAGTACGAGTGTATCAAGTACAGGAGACAGGAAGGTTAGAACACAAATGAAGTATGTATGAACGGGTATGACATAAACATCATAAAACAGGAAATCCAGAGTAAAGGCCGATATAAACAAGATTGATTGTTACGCTTAGGTCACGGTCCCATGAGACTAGTACATCGAAGGAATAATCCAAACAAGGAAACCCTCATCTATATACCTTTATCTCATGCCACCGAATATCCAAGCGTATAGAATCAGAGTTGCAAATCATACAACAGTCAAGCGGGAATACATATCGGAAATCATAACATGCATAGCAAGTGTAACAAGAATCAATAACTGGAATCTATTATTATTATACTTGTCTGACCCATATATCTAGGTATGTGACCTGGTGTACGGCCAACCACATACATCCATATATAAGCAAGCCAAGGGTTGTTAACGGAAGCAGATGGAGAACTGATAGCGCTTCTTATAGTAGTTTCCATACACCTGGAACCAGTTTGGAGGCCCAAAGTCCCCCTAACACTTGTCTTCTGTGGGCCCAAAGTCCCACTACACTTGTCGTCAATATTTTAGTCCATTACTATAAGCAAGGTATCATTCCGGCATCCATCACTTCTCCCATTTCCCCATACAAGTTGTCCTTTTTATGGCTTATTAACATAATTATCAGATTAAGGGAATGAGCAGGATCATAACTGGAATACATAACTGGAATACATAACTGGAATCGTAACAGGAGATCAGATACTACATTCATTCCCGTTATCATGATAATTATATCAGAATCAGGCGCATCATGCTTGGTGCCAAGAGATAGCATGATAAGGTGATGATATTTAACAAGCAATCAAACATGACAAGAGATTGATAATAGTCTGGGTAAATCATGACATAACAAGAAGGTCTTGCCAATTAGTGGCATGTCAGATGGTCAGGTAATAACACAGTTGCCAAAGTGATATACATGTGGTTAAAAGGTAGCATATAACTGACAGGTCTGAAATAATAGCAGGGCAAGTGATAACATATATGAAACCAAGAATACAACGACCACGAAGGGTCTGCCACGCATAGTATATGATAAAGAAGTAAGCATATCAATAGCATGGCACAAGTACAAGATGAAGCTACCATAATATGAGCAATTGTAGTGCAATACATGAATAAGGAAATAAGAAGCGAAATACTTATCGACCGATGAAACGGGAAACTCAAATAGAGAAGAGCGAGACTACTCGCCTAAATCACCAATACCAAAAGATCCAAAATCCACGGAAGCTCGGGATGCGCCATAACCTGTGATATAATTATGTAGAGTGAAGAGGAGAGAGAGAAAGAGAGAAGGCAAGATGATGTTTGTCAAGTGACAAGTCAAGCAATACCAATACATGATATAAGGCTAGAGGGTAAGGTTCATATTCAAGAAAGGAATCAACTAAGACAACCAGCTAAAGTTAGTCGATTAGGATGGAAGAGTAGTCGACTAATAGTGGAGTTAGTCCTAACAGTTTGGTATAGTCGACTAAAACTGGGTTCCAGAGAGTTGATATTCTGATCCAGGAAAAGTTAGTCGACTGGGTGGAAAGAGTAGTCGACTAACAGACATCTCAAGTCGACTAACAGTCATGTCAAGTCGACTAATACTGTGATACAGAGAGTTTGGGGTTTCTGGTTCAGGAAAGGTTAGTCGACTAGGGTCAAGGGAGTAGTCGACTAATCGAGTTTCTAGTCGACTAATAAATAACCTAGGTCGACTAAAACTGTGCTCCAGAAAGGTTACGTTTTCAGCTAGGGTTTTCTAGTCGACTAAATCTATAGGTCTAGTCGACTAATCGTGGGAAACAGCAAACAGAACAGATTTTCTAGGGTTTTGTTTGATGGCTAAATAATCATGGATTTGAAGACACAATTGAACATGATAGATAAACTTAAGTATACTAAGAATTAATCAAGCCTTGTGATGAAAATACTTACCAAAAGGAGTGGTTGATGATGGAAAAGAGAGTGGAGATGTTGGTGGAGTTGATGAAGTGGTTGGAGTTGATGACCTTGTGGTGGCTTCCCATGGAGATGAAGGAGGAAGAAGATGAAGGAGAGAAGTTGGAGTAGGTGTGGTGGTGGAGATGAAGGAGATGGAGGTGGCTAGGGTTTTGCTCTTGGTGAAGAGAAGAAAGAGAAAGGTGAAGTGAAGAATGAAGTGAAAAAGGATTAGAAATGAAAAGGAAAAGTATTTATAGGTTTTTGGATTTGTGAAGGTGATGCAATTAAAGTAGAAGAGAGGGGGTTTTTTTGCAAAGTGGAGGAGGGGGATGAGTGTCCTTCTCTTGGCCACTTGGCCGGCCAAGGAAGAGAGAGAAAAAGAGGGCATTTAATGAGGAAGTTGGTGGAAGAAAAATGGAATTTGGAATTTTGGAAAATAGGAAAAGGCTTTGGTTTGTGGAGGAAGGAAAGAAATAAAGGAAAAGGAAAAAAGGAAAATAAATTATAATGAGAAGATGTTTTCTTGAGAAAGAAGATGAGAATAATGGAAGTGGCGGATTCCCGGGATTCAGTGGCGATGCGGAAATCTTTCGGGAAAACACCGGAATCGTCCGAAATTCAAGTATCTCGGAACGACCCGAAATAATTATCAAAAATCAAGAATATTATATTAAGAAACATAGTGAAATCCGTTTTAAGAAATACTTTATAGTTTTAAAACTAAAATCCCGGAATCAATTATCTAACGACTCCGTTGGAATTTTCATAAATTCATAAAATCCTCAGAAAAAGAATGTAGGTAGAAAATATGATTCTAAGGAATAAAGCCTAAAGGACCATCATGAAATTCCAAACTGTTTGAGAATTAAAAATCAGGAATCGGTCAGCGGCACTGGCCGACACCGGTTTTGAAGACTTTCATTTTAATTCCAGAAAAATCTAGAAATCATAGAAAACATATAATATTGGAAATGATATTTAAAACTAAAATCGGTCAATTCTAATTATCAGAATGTCTAAATCGAGTAATACTCTAGGATCGGGCCTTCGGTTCAGACTAGGGCTGACTCCGAATCCACGAATCCAAATCCAAGACAAAACAGTCATATAAGGAATTCATATACAGAATAAATACAAGAAACAAATCGAAAAAAATACGACCGAAAATCTGAATACGCAACTAAGTACGTATTCCGGGAACGGGGTATTACAATCCACCCACCTACAAAAAATTGCGTCCTCGCAATTTCGTTAAGGGGTAAATTGAATACAAAGGGGACAGCGGTGGAATTTATACGATTTAAGATATGAAGCACTAGAGGTAGGGCTCTCAAGTCGACTGAACATTAATCATCCTCCGCACTTCCGGCTGTATAAATCTTCGAATAATGCTGAATAATACTGCTGATGTCGTGGCTGTGAAATAATAAGCCAGAATACCGAAGACAAAGAAACCCTGATAGTCCTGAGCATAATAATAAAGAAGACCGATAATTAAGAATCCCGAATACCAGGCATCAATCACTCTGAACGATATAGTAGAGAATGTAGAATATCCGTAGAGAATTCCGACTGCTGACTTCTGAAAGATAGCCAGATCAAGATCGATCTGGAGAATACCAAGCTTCATAGATTCACCGAAGGGATCACATAATAGCTTCATGCAGAACCAGCCACTACCTCTCTAGTCTAGTCAATCTTAAGATAGTATAAGGTTTCATAAACCAAAACAGGGAAAGGATAGGAGAATTAAGAATCAAAGGAAAGATAGTCAAGAAATAGATAACTCTGCACTTGTAGTTGGAATGTATAACCAAGACTCATGTATTCCAGTTGCAAATTTCTTTACCATTAATTTGCCCTCTGGACGTACTGAGGAAGTTAGAGCCTAAGCTCTGATACCATCCTGTAACGCCCCGATCCCGGCGATACGGGTCGTCACTGCAACGTATATACGTAAGTCCGAAGTACCTTCCCGTATATACGCTAAGCATCAGTACAGACAAGAATCAGAGTACGGAAGCATATGGTGCATTATACATTCCAACACATATATACATACAATTACAGAGTTATCACCAGAGGTGATGAATATTACAATAATAATACATCACAGATATGCGCAAATGTGAGAGTACAAGAGATATACATATATGAACAGCATAAAAGGGCGCTCACATACAAGTATACAAGGAAGTGTACAAGTATGAATAGAAAAAGGGCACTCACGAGTTTGCTAAGAGGAAACTCGAGAGGCATACAGGGGGCCTGGAAGGATGTGGCTCTGGATGATCGGCTGGGGGTCCACGCTACCGCTGCGCTACTCTGAGCAGCAACAGAAACCCATACGCGCCAAGCTCTGAAACCTGGACATGAGAATCCAGGGGAGTCAGTGAAACTCCCCAGGCGGTATGATATAATGCCAGGTGGCGAGTCAGGATGAGTACGAGTGTGTATCAAGTACAGGAGACAGGAAGGTTAGAACACAAATGAAGTATGTATGAACGGGTATGACATAAACATCATAAAACAGGAAATCCAGAGTAAAGCCGATATAAGCAAGATTGATGTATACGCTTAGGTCACGGTCCCATGAGACTAGTACATCGAAGGAATAATCCAAACAAGGAAACCCTCATCTATATACCTTTATCTCATGCCACCGAATATCCAAGCGTATAGAATCAGAGTTGCAAATCATATACAGTCAAGCGGGAATACATATCGGAAATCATAACATGCATAGCAAGTGTAACAAGAATCAATAACTGGAATCTATTATTATTATTACTTGTCTGACCCATATATCTAGTATGTGACCTGGTGTACGGCCAACCCACATACATCCATATATAAGCAAGCCAAGGGTTGTTAACGGAAGCAGATGGAGAACTGATAGCGCTTCTTATAGTAGTTTCCATACACCTGGAACCAGTTTGGAGGCCCAAAGTCCCCTAACACTTGTCTTCTGTGGGCCCAAAGTCCCACTAACACTTGTCGTCAATATTTTAGTCCATTACTATAAGCAAGGTATCATTCCGGCATCCATCACTTCCTCCCATTCCCCATACAAGTTGTCCTTTTTATGGCTTATTAACATAATTATCAGATTAAGGAATGAGCGGATCATAACTGGAATACATAACTGGAATACATAACTGGAATCGTAACAGGAGATCAGATACTACATTCCGTTATCATGATAATTATATCAGAATCAGGCGCATCATGCTTGGTGCCAAGAGATAGCATGATAAGGTGATGATATTTACAAGCAATCAAGCATGACAAGAGATTGATAATAGTCTGGGTAAATCATGACATAACAAGAAGGTCTTGCCAATTAGTGGCATGTCAGATGGTCAGGTAATAACACAGTTGCCAAAGTGATATACATGTGTTAAAGGTAGCATATAACTGACAGGTGTGAAATAATAGCAGGGCAAGTGATAACATATCAGAAACCAAGAATACAACGACCACGAAGGGTCTGCCACGCATAGTATATGATAAAGAAGTAAGCATATCAATAGCATGGCACAAGTACAAGATGAAGCTACCATAATATGAGCAATTGTAGTGCAATACATGAATATGGAAATAAGAAGCGAAATACTTATCGACCGATGAACGGGAAACTCAAATAGAGAAGAGCGAGACTACTCGCCTAAATCACCAATATGCCAAAAGATCCAAAATCCACGGAAGCTCGGGATGCGCCATAACCTGTGATATATTATGTAGAGTGAAGAGGAGAGAGAGAAAGAGAGAAGGCAAGATGATGTTTGTCAAGTGACAAGTCAAGCAATACCAATACATGATATAAGGCTAGAGGGTAAGGTTCATATTCAAGAAAGGAATCAACTAAGACAACCAGCAAAAGTTAGTCGACTAGGATGGAAGAGTAGTCGACTAATAGTGGAGTTAGTCGACTAACAGTTTGGTATAGTCGACTAAAACTGGGTTCCAGAGAGTTGATATTCTGATCCAGGAAAAGTTAGTCGACTGGGTGGAAAGAGTAGTCGACTAACAGACATCTCAAGTCGACTAACAGTCATGTCAAGTCGACTAATACTGTGATACAGAGAGTTTGGGTTTCTGGTTCAGGAAAGGTTAGTCGACTAGGGTCAAGGGAGTAGTCGACTAATCGAGGTTTCTAGTCGACTAATAAATAACCTAAGTCGACTAAAACTGTGCTCCAGAAAGGTTACGTTTCAGCTAGGGTTTTCTAGTCGACTAATCTATAGGTCTAGTCGACTAATCGTGGGAAACAGCAAACAGAACAGATTTTCTAGGGTTTTGTTTGATGGCTAAATAATCATGGATTTGAAGACACAATTGAACATGATAGATAAACTTAAGTATACTAAGAATTAATCAAGCTTGGTGATGAAAATTACTTACCAAAAGGAGTGGTTGATGATGGAAAAGAGAGTGGAGATGTTGGTGGAGTTGATGAAGTGGTTGGAGTTGATGACCTTGTGGTGGCTTCCCATGGAATGAAGGAGGAAGAAGATGAAGGAGAGAAGTTAGAGTAGGTGTGGTGGTGGAGATGAAGGAGATGGAGGTGGCTAGGGTTTGGCTCTTTGTGAAGAGAAGAAAGAGAAAGGTGAAGTGAAGAATGAAGTGAAAAAGGATTAGAAATGAAAAGGAAAAGTATTTATAGGTTTTTGGATTTGTGAAGGTGATGCAATTAAAGTAGAAGAGAGGGGGGTTTTTTGCAAAGTGGAGGAGGGGGATGAGTGTCCTTCTCTTGGCCACTTGGCCGGCCAGGAAGAGAGAGAAAAAGAGGGCATTTAATGAGGAAGTTGGTGGAAGAAAAATGGAATTTGGAATTTTGGAAAATAGGAAAAGGCTTTGGTTTGTGGAGGAAGGAAAGAAATAAAGGAAAAGGAAAAAGGAAAATAAATTATAATGAGAAGATGTTTTCTTGGGAAAGAAGATGAGAATAATGGAAGTGGCGGATTCCCGGGATTCAGTGGCGGATGCGGAAATCTTTCGGGAAAACACCGGAATCGTCCGAAATTCAAGTATCTCGGAACGACCCGAAATAATTATCAAAAATCAAGAATATTATATTAAGAAACATAGTGAAATCCGTTTTAAGAAATACTTTATAGTTTTAAAACTAAAAATCCCGGAATCAGTTATCTACCGACTCCGTTGGAATTTTCATAAATTCATAAAATCCTCAGAAAAAGAATGTAGGTAGAAATATGATTCTAAGGAATAAAGCCTAAAGGACCATCATGAAATTCCAAACTGTTTGAGAATTAAAATCTAGGAATCGGTCAGCGGCACTGCCGACACCGGTTTTGAAGACTTTCATTTTAATTCCAGAAAAATCTAGAAAATCATAGAAAACATATAATATTGGAAAATGATATTTAAAACTAAAATCGGTCAATTCTAAATATCAGAATGTCTAAATCGAGTAATACTCTAGGATCGGGCCTTCGGTTCAGACTAGGGCTGACTCCGAATCCACGAATCCAAATCCAAGACAAAACAGTCATATAAGGAATTCATAATACAGAATAAATACAGGAAACAAATCGAAAAAATACGACCGAAAATTTGAATACGCAACTAAGTACGTATTCCGGGAACGGGGTATTACATTCGCCTTTACTTTTCCGATCGGAATCTCTGTTTCTTATCATCAACGCCTCTACTAATGTACTACTTGAAGAAGATTGCTTATCTTTCCTCTTCATTCATAATTTACAAGAGCAGCCGACACATCATTATAGTTAAGTGATTGTCTCCCATTAATCAAGATGAGGACGAAGGCCTCATACTCTTGAATTCAAAATAATTAATGCCTTATTCTCTTCTTCGATATTCACTTCACATTAATCAAATCTGTAAGAAGTTTTGTGTAGTCAGTCATGTGCTCAGCAACAGAGAGTCCCTTCTTCAACTGAAAACGATAAAGTCTCCTCTTTAGAAGCAGTCGAAAGTTGATACTCTTTGTCAGATATTTCTTCTCGAGAGTCTTCCACATCTTCATTGCAGACGTCTCATATAGCACATGATACTTGATATCTTGTGTCAAACAAGACCTTATAAGACCACACGCCGTCCTATTCATCTTGTCTCAATCCTTTTCAAAAGTCTCTTCTGGCTTTTCTTTCAATCATATAGTGTTTTCAAAGTTTGATGCCATTAATGCATCCATTACCTCACACCTCCACATCCCAAAATTGTTCATGACATCAAACTTTACCACATCGATCTTTATCGGATGTCGGATCATGAATTCACCGTAGATGTAGTATCTCCAACCATCTTCTCAATAGATTCCTCAAAGCAATGCGGAAAACCAAATGAAAATAGATCAAAAATAGAGAAAGATAGAATCTTTACCTCAAGTGAAATCCTAGGAGAGTTTTCGAAGCGATTTACTCCACAAAAACTGATTCCTCGAGCAATCCAATATTGTTCTGAGATCGACACATAATCCCACGAACAGTCCCAATGCCGCTCCAAAACCGACACACGATCTCCACCGAACAGCTACCAATGCTCTGGAATTGACAAACGATCACATGTCGAGCCTGGGATGCTCTGATACCACTTGTTGGGAATCCCAGCGACAAAAAAGATGGCCGCCAGAGAACAACCACCAAACACACGAACAATTAAATAGAGAAAAGAAAGAGAACACAAGATTTAATAAGGTTCGACAATTTGCCTACGTTCTCGGGGCAAGGGGAGAGAGTTCTTATTGAATCAATCAAATATAGGTTACAGGGTTCGGGATACGAGATACAAATATTGGAGACACTACCCCTCGTTATATAGCCAAAGAAACCACGAAGAAAAGAAAACAAAAAACTACTAATTCAGATCAGAAACAAATTCAGAATCAGAATTGGAAATAGGCCGCGTAGCAGTATTAATCAACTATAAGTCGACTAATAATTTCTATTAGTCGACTAATATATGTATTAATCGACTAGTCTGTAGTGAATAGATTTGCCAACTCTCTTTATCCAATTATTAGTCAACTAGGCCATGCCCTAGTCGACTAGCCTTGATTTCTTCCGTGCAATCTAACTTCGATACGACTGACATGCTCTCGTATTCGACATCATTGATTGCATCAATTTTTTGGCTAACCTTCAACAGAGTTTAAAAAACTCTTTCAACAAGATTTTTATCCTCTCTTCTCACACACACATGGTAGGAAATGTCATGTCCCTTGAGCTAAGATAAGTTGACGCAAACCCAAAATATTTTTCATTCTAACCCACAGGAGTGTCTCAGAGCTTAATTCGATTATGAGAGTTCTCTTCCTACATACTAAGAAAAAAAAAAAAACGAATGAGAAATCTCCTATTGAACACTAAAATCACAGTTTTATTCCCAAAAAAAGAGAGAAACGTTATCCTAATGGTCCGAGGGAATTTTATAAACTACAAGTGGTCTTACCAAGAATGACAATTGCGTCAGGTGTTGAAAATCCATATTGGATCTGGATTTAAACGAGCGGACCCGACTCAGCCCAATTAGTTTATTAAATTTCAAATGCAGTTAAACGAGGCAAATCAAAGTTGTAAACATGAGTCAAGAAAAAAATATCACTAACGTCAAACTATACAAACAAAATCTTGGCTTAACCCCGAAACACATAAAATTATGATATCAATTTCTAGAGTTAGAATTTCAAAGTTTATATACTCCATCTTCCTTCAAAAAAAAAAAAAAAAAAAAGAAAAAGAAAAAAGTTTATATATGTATCAAATAAACGGGTTAACTTAAACGAGCTAATACATAAACCCACGCCCGACCCGTATAAACGGGTCTGGTAGTAAATTAGTTAATTTACGAGGGTACTTTAGTAAATCGAGAAAAAGGGCTATAAAACCTCTCTAGGTATTGAAATGGATCCCTTCTTCTCCTTGATCAGCCGCCGCCCACAGCTTCTCCTCGATCAACAGCCATGGTATTTTCTTAATTTTTGTTTATTATTCGATTTCTGAACAATTTTTGATATTTTTTTAGACTCTTGTTACTCAAATTGTGATAGCTTATTTATATTTGAATTAAAATGTATGTTCATTGCTACCCATTAAATGATTTAATGAAATCTGCCCGAAGTTATGTTGATGGGTTTTCTCTGCTCGCTCTAATAATAATTGTTACATTAGTTTGTGGTTGATGCTTAAAATTACTAACCCATCTGAGATTAAGTGGATTTTGTTGATTGAGTTTTGATATTTTCCTGCTTGAAGTGAAATTTCCATAGATTATGAAGATTGATTTAGTTATCTACACTTGTTTTCGTTTAGTTTCTAATGATTTCAGTGCTTTACTGAAGTTTGTACACTGATTATGTTGATGGGTTTTTCCTTAGGGTTTGATTATAATCACTATCACATTGTTGTTAGTTGATGCTTCAACATTACAGCTCATTTGAGTTTATGTAAATTTTAATTCGCCCTTATTTTTAAACGAAACAAATTTTCTCTATGATGATTAATTTGAGTTTCAGTTCTGAAATTAAATTTTTGCAAATAACTTAAAGAACAGTTGTAAGGAATGACTATGTTTGGTTTTTATTTTGGTTGTGTACAGCCGAAGCAGATTCACGAGATCAAGGATTTCCTACTTACGGCAAGGAGGAAGGATGCCAGGTCGGTGAAGATCAAGAGGAGCAAGGATGTGGTCAAGTTCAAGGTCCGCTGCTCCAAGTACCTCTACACATTGTGCGTGCACGATTCTGAGAAGGCCGACAAGCTGAAGCAATCACTTCCCCCAGGTTGTTTCTTGTACCTCTAATTCTAAATGTTGTTTGTGTGAATGCCGTTTGTTGTCATTAATTTACTGTATGCTTGAAAATGTATGTATCTATGAATAATCTCATCTGCTTAAGCATTTGTATATAGCATCGGAAATCACATATGGGTTAATTGATGTAACATTTACTGCTACCTCGATTGCGATAAATTAAACGCTGGATTTGGGCATTATCTTGAAATTTTGGCACATTTGATTTTGGTCTACTATGTTGTGATATATGTATACTGGTAATCTTATCGTTAAAGTGATTCTTATATGCATTACTTGAATGACTTGCCTTACAAATATAAGGGCAGTGCAGTATGAACTATTATTTTTATTTTTGTAGTCTATTGCTGATTGCTTCTGAACAATAAAAACTGCAAAAGGAGTGGGTTTGTGAAACTTTAAACATGTTTTGCTATTTTCATAGTTCCTTTAAGAGCCTGTTATCTGCAATTTGTTTTAACATGATAAAGTTTAGCATTGTAAAGTTCGGTAATCATGATGTTTTTTCTCTATAAGAGTGCAGCAAAGTCTATACTAAGATAAAAACATATAATGTGTTGGTGGTGACCTTTAAAGATAGATTTAAGACAATAAGCACTCCTATTTAGTTGCGGTTTAGATTGTCTTCTCTAGTCAATGTAGTCATTCTTGACCAAGATGTTGTCTAGTTCATGGTGACAGCTAACATTATTGAGGATTTTGTTGAGTGCCCTTATTTTCTTGAGTTGATGGGAAGATGTTAAGGAGGAGTCGTAGTTCCAAGACCCATCAAATGTGAATTCATATTGTTGCAATCCTCATGCTATTTTTTATGTTGCTTTCTTTCCTGTTATGTATTAGGTTCAATGAGGAAAAGTTTTGACGTGTTTCTTTTGCTTATTCTTATTGGTTCCTTTCTTTCCCGCTGTAATAGGTTCATGAGTAAAGCTTTTGTTATGTGTATCGCATAGATTTCTGAAAGTCGACTCTAGGTTTTTTATTCAAAGACCTCCTGATGTTCTACTTTATCACTTAACCCTTATGGCAAAAGCAGTTAGCATTCCTTGGAGTCATTTGATGCTATCTGACCCTTCTTTTGGCCAATGTGCTCTCACACTGTTTACATTTTTGAACATTGCCACTGCTGTCAATTATGGAGCCAAATCTAAATCATGGGTCATTTATTTAGATTAAGACAGAATGATGGTTTTTATATTTTATTTGAAAGCAAATAAATTAAATACTTTATTGTTCATTTTCTCTAACCCAAATAAATTATTGCACCCCAAATTTAATCACTTCAGAGATTACTACATGTGAAAGTTAACATGAGGTGCTAAGTCATTAATCTAAAATCTATCAAATATAATAATAAGACAATAAAAAGAAATTTTGTTTTACTTGTTCTGGGTGTATAAACTTATGATTTCAAACTCACCTTTTCGGGAAAGAGAGGTGAAATCTGCAAGCAAAATTCCAGGGACAGTTTAAAAATGCCTGTTTGAAAAGTCTTGGTTTCTGTCTCTTCAAATTGTAAAATTTCCAGAGTGAAACAAGCACAGTAGGGAAGAAGCAGAAACAGTCATGAGGTTAAAAAACTTCACTTTTTTGACTGACAAAAATTAAAATAATTTTGAGGGCCATCACTTCTAAAAGAGCATGATGAGCAAGTGCACAGATTTGTCGTACCAGGAATTTGCAGATTGAATGTTTTGTCGACATCTTGTAGTTATTAGTGGATCTACTTTGGCTAATTACTGTATAATTAATATCTGATCAGTTGCATTGCTAAGTGCCAACACTTTTATCTCTACGGGACTTATGATGTTTTATTGTTTTTGCAGGTTTGACTGTCCAAGATCTTTGAAGCAGCATGACAGATGGTTGCTGGATTTGTTGTTGTGGTGGTTAGCGTTAGCATTCTAGAACTCTTAACCACAATAGCCATTTATCGCGGTACTTTCACTATGTTTTTTCTCTTTGGTTCAAACTTTTCCCTACTGCAACTGTTACAGAACAATGGTTTAGAGTTGAGCCCTCAGCTGAGAAAACTTGGATGTGTTCTCTACTAGTATCTAATTTTTGTTGCTTGATGTTATTGGTATGTTAGGATTATGGGATATCACTTCGAAGCCTATATGGTTGAATGTGTTTCTTTTGTGCTTTCATAACTGTGCAAACCTCTTGGCCGAATGAAATCTTATATGTGCTCAATTCTTGATGATATAAATATGCAGGGCGACCAATCTGTTAATGTCTTATTTCGGCTGTTTATGTTTTTTTTCAACTTACTATCTGCACGAAGATGGGGTTATTGACAATAAATGATTTAGTAAAGGACAGAGAACTATGACAAATAAGAATGGAGATAAAGAAACTACGGGGAATAATAATGGAGACCGAACCACGAAGAATGGGGCAACATAGGGCCTGTTTGTTTCGTTGCAAAACGTCGCAAGTCGTAAAATGAGAATGGAAAAAGTGAACTGTAGCAGAGAAAATATATTGTGTTTTACGGTGTTTGGTTGATAAAGTGAAGTGTAAATGGAAAAGTATATTGTGTTTTACGGTGTTTGGTTGATAAAGTGAAAGTGTAAATGGTAAAGTATATTGTTTTTACGGTGTTTGGTTGGTAATGTAAAAGTGTAAGTGGAAAAGTTGACCACAAAATTAACTGTAGCAGTGATTTAAATATTATAAATACTATTAAATTAAATCTACTATTGCAAATTAAATTATATTAATAAATTTGAGATAAAAAATAATAATCTTATATTTTATTTATAACAATAATATTAATAAAATATTAGTATAAATAGTAAAATATTACTAAAATATTAACTAAATAAATAATATAAAATTTTAAGAAAATCTAAAGAACATTAATAAAATTTTAAGAATACTAATAAAATATAAATATTAAAAAATCCTACAAAAATAATAAAATATAGTTATAATATTATAATATTAAAAATACTTGAAAATTATTATAATATAAATTTTATTATAATATTAAAAAATCTTACAAAACTAATAAACTATAGTTATAATATTATAATATTAAAAATACTTGAAAATTATTATAATATAAATTTTATTATAATATTATTGTAATATTATAGAAATATAAAATTAACAAAGTAAAATATAATTATAATTTAATAATAAATTATCATTATAGTATTATTATACTGAATTATTATTACAATATTAACATAATAAAATATTAATATAATAATAAAATATATTATGATATTAATAAAGTAATTTTTTATATTAAAAATAAATAATTAAATATATATTAATTTTATATTAAAGTATAATATTGTTATATTAATAAAATATTAACTCTAAATAAAATAATAAAAAATGGAATACGTATTAATAAAATAATAAAGTATTAAATAAAATATTAAATTAAAATATTAAATTAAATAGTAAAATATTAAATATTAAAACAATATTAAAAACAATAAAAAAATTAAAGATTAAAAATATAAAATAATTAAATAATTAAATAAGAAATTGAACACTATTTAAAATATTAAATATTTAATAATATTAAATTATATATTGATTATCAAGTAACTGTTTTGAAAGTGTACTATAAGTGAGAGTTACATGACCACAAAATTAACTGTAGCAACTGCAATTGGGAAAATATGAGTGTAAAAGTGATATTTACATGACCACAAATTTAACTGTAGCAACTGCAAATAGGAAAAGAAGAGTTGCATTTTGCAACTTGTTTTTCAGCGAAACAAACAACGGAAAATGGAAAAGAAGTTTTACGACTTGCGTTTTGCGGCGAAACAAACACGCCCATAGTAACATATATGGTAAGAGATCAGGCGTGTTTGGTTGCAAGGAAGTGGGCGGAAGTAAGGAAATGAGGAAGTATAATTGCTCACTTCTCTATCTATTTAAACACCGGAAAAAAAAAAGAGAAAAAAACTCATTTCTTTTTCTCTTTTGTTTTTTACACAATCACTTCTAACGTGTTATTAGTTAATTTTGTAGTTATGTAAATCTTATTTGTAATAAGTTGTACCTCAAAACAGTTAATTTTGTGATCATGTAAATCTCACTTGCATTCTAATTACAATTTAAATTTTTTTTTCTAAATTAATTTTATTCTAATATTATTTTGCGGTCAATTTTGTGGTCAATTTTTCTATTTTCACATTATCATTCAAATACTTAAAAAGACATAACATTTTTCAAACCACGCTTCCTAACAACATCCAATCACTGGAAAACTCACTAACTAATTCTCAAATTCTAAAGGGAACTATTACTACTTCCTCACTTTCACCCCGAACTAAACAAACCCATATGAAGAATAAGAATGGAATGGAGACTTTTTGACTTTTTTGCTTTTTTTTTTACAAAGCTTGTACACGCTTGTACCATAGTTTTGTATATCCTATCCAGTTTGTGTAGATCCTTTGTTTTTGTATGCAAAGGCTCGTTGAGCCTCTCACTTTGAGGGAACATGTACGGTGGCTCTCAACTCCTTTGTAATCATTTTCATTATTTTTTTCTTGTCTAGTTCGTGCAAAATTATCATAAACTATTAACTTTTTTTCAAAATAAATCCTAAACTATTAAATTCTCAAAATAATATCACAAACTATTCTTAGATGTTCTTAAAAAATTTCCCAAAAAAGTTAGAAATAGTTACTTATATAGAGCAATCTCGTATAAGTTACAGATTTTCAAAGAAAAATCATTAGCGACACTAAAAAATCATTACGAATTTTCAACTATTTTTGTGTATTTTTTGGTGTCGCTAATGAATTTTTTCTTGAAAATCTGTAGCATGTATGAGTTTGTCCTATATGAAGAGCTAATTTTGACTTTTTTGGAGAATTTTTGAGAACCTCTAAGATATAGAGTTGAGAACCTCTAAGATATAGAGTTGTGGTATTATTTTGAGATTTTAATAGTTTAGAATTTTTGAAAGAAAACAATAATAGTTTATGATAATTTTGAAAAATTTAAGTCTTTTTTCTTCAATGAAACAAGTGGCTACACTCGACTTGTTCTTGGCAAGAAATTTCTATTTGTTCAGATAAACAGGACGGGTTCAATATTGATAAAAAATCATGCTGTTTTTCTTCTTAAACTATGACATAAGGTGGGAAAAAAAAAAAAAAGAATATCACAGTCAAATATGGAGCAATATATGAAACGTATACGTATTGCATTGCAATGCATTTTTGCACATGGAACAATTAGGACCCGTAGATCTCTCTCTCTCTCTCTCTCTCTCTCTCTCACACACACACACACACACACACACACACACACACTTTTTCTACAATTGAGTAGTACAAAACATATTTGCTCGTATTTGCATATGCAATGCATTTTTGCACATGGAACAATTAGGACCCATATATCTCTCTCTCTCTCTCTCTCACACTCACAGACACACACACACACGCACACTTTTTCTACAATTGAGTAGTACAAAACATATTTACTCCAACTACTTTGGAAGCTAGATAGATGATTGTTGTCCTCATCGTATTTTTGATGTTAAAAATGTATGTATGTGAAAATCAATAATAATATAAACCAATTAACACTTCACCAACATAAAACGATCGCTGCTAGAAAAGATAGAAAACTAACAATATTAATCTATAAATGATTAAACACACACACACACAAATATATATAAAGAGACAGACTTGTGTAGTTCCGGAAAAATTCGAGCCCTAATTCTTCACATTAAAATACAAATATCTGACATTCAAATATAAGATCCATTTCGTTGAAGTTGATCTATATTATTTAAAGTAATTAAAAATAAAAAATCAAGTGTTTTGAACAATTTTTGCCTATCCATCAAACGGTGCAAAATGGACGACCGAAAGTAGTGAGTTGGTTAGATCTATATATTTAGATACACAAATTTTCGATCCGGCCATTTGATATGATCTAGACATTTAAAAACCCCTACAAACTAAATTTTGTTAGGTTTCAAATATTTTACACCGTTAAACTAACAAACTCACTATTTAGGTTGTATTAGAAAAAATGTTTAAATATTTAAATTTTGATTTATAAATACTTGAAATAATATAAATTAATTTCAACGAAATGAATCTTATATTTGAGATGATGTATGATTGTATTTGAGTGTGAGAGATTCGGAGGCGAATCCCCCAAACCAAAAGCCCAATCTCCCCACTCTCCATCTCAGGCTCAATCCCCCCACCTTCTGACTCTGTTCTCCGATCTCTTTCTCTGTTCTATGAGAGAGAGAATGTTGAAAATGCTAGGAACCTAGGTGCAGAATTCGTCTGCTGTATTGCAGAAGGGAGGAATTGGAGCAGCAAATGAGGTGGGACGAGACAATAACCTTCAACTCGTGCACTACATAGAAAAGATGACACAGAAGAAATGGGAACTATGCTGGGGAGAGCAACGAAACAATTCCGTCGCGGTGAAGAAGGGAGGAATTGGAGCAGAAAACGAGGTCTGGGCGAGGGCCTTGGAGGTGCATGCCACTTGTTCGACGTAATGCCCCACTGAATGTCTGGGAGCAATCGTTCTTTGCAAATCAAGGTAAGTTAAGCCTACCACTTAACCACTCAATGACATGGAAAACCTTTGTCTGTATGTCTTCAAAAGTTTACTATTGAATTATCTTTTATGTTCGCTGCAAAAATTACAGTCCATTTTAGTTCTACCAGTACTGTTAGCATATCACTCTCTGCTTATATATGTATTTAAAATTTTCAAGTTGATAGAGGATTTGAGCCTGGACAAGATGAGAAGTAGACGTGTTCGATATTTTTCGTAATTTAGTGAGACAGGGAATTGGTCATGAGTCAATATTTAGGATTGGGTGAAGTCAATTGCTTATCATGCAAAATTATTGATGAACTTACACGCTATTATTATTAGTAGGAGATATATTAGGTACCACCTTTTAGTAGAGTTCGGTGGAGGATGCAGCACCCCACAAGTGTATTACCTCAAAGAATCCCAACCCAATTAAACATTAATCAAATATCCAGAAACCCAGGAAGTGATGCAACACTAACCTGAAATCTATAAAATTCTAGCCAAGCTTGATCCAATATGGGTGAACCAATTATAATTTTCTTCACATAATGAATGATATTGAGAAGCACCTTTATCAATCTTCTTCTTCCACATTTGATCATTGATTAATAAATGCTTTTTGCACTCTTAGACTTGAATCATCATTCGCCCTCGCTTCCACCTTTCTCATGTATACCACTTTGTGCCTTGCTGCCATGCTTCTATTTTTAGGGACTATGCTGTCTTCAATTAAACAAGCACGAATATTCGCACACAGAGAAGTTATTAAGATATACATAAAAAAATTATAAAGAGTGCTATTATTTTATTGGACACTTTTATCCCCAAAATAGTCCAAAATACCCCTCCTTCTTCCTCATATTTCCTCCACCTCCTTCCATGGTGACTGCCGGCGGTTCCCCGCTCCCCTCATCGCCCTCCCCCTCCTTCCCCGCCCTTACACTCCTCGCCGCCCTCTGCCTTCCCCCCCTCCCCCAGCCTCGCCCAACACCTCCCCCTCCCCCAGCCTCGCCCTTCGTCTCCCCTTTCCTCAGCTTCGTCCTCCTCCTCCTGCTGCAACTGCTGCGGGCTGCGGCAAGTGGTGAGGAGGGCGAAGGAGGACTCCCTCAATAGCTGCAACATGAGGATGAGGGGGGGGGGGGGGGAGGGCGAGGCGGGAGAGAGGGTATTTTGGGAATACTTAAAAAAAATTTGTGTGTGGCTTAATCAATTTTCTGAGTGCACTAATTTGGTGTGTGCCTTAATCAATTCTCTGTGTGCCAATATCCGTACCTATGGATCACTAATGGTCCCATGATTTGCCCCCTTACAGCATCAATATACCTGAGTCTATTTCTCAATGCTGAGGTCCTGATGCACACGTATTATCATCTTGTTGAATGGCGGCAGCGACAGGGTGAGAGCGAGCATGAAGAAGATGTTGGTTGTGGGATTCATTAGAGTGGTCACCATCGTCTTCTTTCTAATTTTTTTTTTCAAATTTGGGTTGATGATTTGGAGATTTTGCCTTGATTTCTTCTTTTTTTTGGGTGATGATTCTGATTTTGATTCTAGGGTTGGTTAGATTTATGTTGAGTTGAGAGTTGAAAGTGAGAAATTTTGCAGCACACCTGACCCGTTATTTTGTGACCCCTCGTTTTTGAAATCCTGGCTCCGCCACTGTGCAGAATTATCGTCGATTAGGCGTGCTTGGTTGTCGACACCGGGCTGCTCAGGCGTGGCCGAGACTGGGCAGGGACAGGCTATGTTGATTGTGAGAGAGGGAGAGAAATTTAGAGTTTATTTATTTATTTTTTTAAGAAGAGGAATAAGATATAAGCTATCAGGGCATTGCTAATAGGATTCTCTAAGGTTTCACACTCCTAAAAAGTATGGACTTTAGAATTCAGATCTCACTCAGATTTGTGAAAACTGTAAAAGCTTTATTCATTTGATTCATTGATTCCAAAAGATTACATATGAGCCTCTTTTTATTGGCAATACAAAGCTAGAGCTCATAACCAATGTGGTAATAAAACTAAAAGCAAAATAAGATAAACCAAAAATCTAAAATAAACAAAAAATATAATAAAAAGAAATACATAAAAATACTTAAACTACTCGATCCAGATAGTAGTGACGCATCATCGTCTTCGTTGGTACTCACGTTATGTCTTCATCTTGATGTCTGCATCACTCCCCGGGTTGGAAAGAACTCGACTCCGGCGAGTTAGAAGTATAAGAAATCTCATACGGCTCCAATATATCATGATCAATATGTTGAAGTTTACTTTGATCTACCTACGTGTCATCAGTAGGTGGCATTTCTTTCCATCGAACTAAATATCTACGAGTCCCATCATCTTCGGTGGTGATAATTTCATTATCTAAATATTATCAACTTGATGTGCTATATTGGGAAAAGGGAGGGTCTCTCATAAATACACTTTTATGATGGCTCATCATTTAATGAATTGCTAGAGTTGAAATCAGTTCATTATTGAAAGTAGAACTGATACCAAAAGATTCAGGCTAATCTATAGCATAAGCATTATCGCCTAGTTTCTCTAAAATTTGAAATGTTCCAGTACTACAAGCATGTAAATCATCACCAACATTAAAAATTTTAAATCGTTTCCTAACATCAGTTCGTAACTTGTATTTGGCATTATTTTGAGCTATCTTACCATTGATTTCCTTGTGTAATTTGTACACGTGGAGTGATACAAATGATGATGTAGACTCATATATATTTATGATGATGCATACTCTATAATGTTCGGCCATCGGGTTAGATAGATGAGATGTCTAGGCCTAAAATGATAAATTATATCATGAAGACTCTTATCTAGACTCTTATTGACGATTTCGATTTGACCATCAATTTAAAATTGGAAAGCAGTGGAGAAGTTTGACTTGGTGCCTAACATTTGCCATAAGGTTGAGCAAAGACACGATTGTTTTACTCTTAAGTTTTTGAATTTGATCCATGGTATTTTAAACAAGTGGGAATGGGGTAACATCTTTAGTCCATCCTTCTCGATCAATTTAGAGAATACCGCATTGATGCAACTTTTACAATTCAAAATCACTTAACAATTCTAGTTCTCTATTTTAGTGAATGTGTGAAAGATCACAATTCTTTTATGATCAATCTTTTCTCCTAATTGTGAAAATGCAACACTGGCACGGGTAAGTGAATCGAAGGTATCTGCCTAATGCAGTTGCGTGAAATGTCTTCACCTTCATGATCATCATTGGAGTCATCACATGCTTCTTCATCCACTTGGTTGATGACTTCTTCTGAATCAGATTCACTGGTGTGCTTGATATCACATTTTGGTGGCAGATTGTTTTGGAAATTTTTCGGAAAGACATCAATAAACTCCGTAATCAATGGGTGACTTCGAGAGGAACCAGAGTATTGTTTTTAAGGAAGACATTAGTAAACTCCGTAAACATTGGGGTGTTCTCGGGCGGAACTAGAGTACATGACTTCTTAATATCATCACTCTTGATCTCTTTATCAGAGTCATAGTGTGCTGGTTCCTCGGCCTGGAAAATGACTTTTCCATAATCATACTCTGAATTTGTTATAGTCAGTTCTTTATCGATTGTGATTTTGACTGGGCTTGGACAATAGGCAGTAACATGCCCATAATCTTGACACTTGTAGCATTTAATTATGAGATTAATTTTGGAAAAGTCCCTTTCAGCGCTTTTGGCTTTTGTGTTACTTTCAATGCATGTCTTTGGTGTCCACCTTGTATGTTAGTGTTTGAGAATTATCCCGGTGTGGTACTGATGTAAAGTGGACTTAAACCCTGAAGTTCAGTGATCCTAACTTCTAAAAGTATAATCCGACTTGAGAGCATCTAAATCTAGGACTAAAGCATAAGCCTTTTTAAGCTTATTGATTTCACAACTCATTTTTCAGGTCTACTCTAAGTCTAATTCTAAATTAAAAAAAAACTTGGATGCCACTCTTTATGCCTACGATATTGTAGCGAGTGAGAAACTCGTCAAATTCAGTAACATATTCCTTCACAGATTTGTTACCTTGGGTAATTCAGTGTCATTTGTCAAGGAGATGATTGTAGTAATATGGTGGTACATATTTACCCTTGATTTTGTACTTCACGGCAAACCAAGTGTTTATCGGCTACTAAAATCGAGCTTTCCTCAAAGTTCATATGTTTCTTCAATATTGGCTAACTTGTCCAGTCAGTCTCATGGTATCGAATCTGACTTTCTCAGCTTCAGAAAATGGGTACCGGATGAAGTACCTGCCCATACTTTGTAGCCAATCTAGAAATATTTGAGGATTCAAACGACCAGAATAATCCAGACGTCCATCAAAAATTAGTACATCCAATTGGGTGCTTGTCCAGTATCATTCTGGTATGGTGTTAACGAATCACATTTTCCTTCACGCTCGTTGCGATTTTCGAGGGGAGTCTCTAATTTAGTCAATCTCTCTTGACTTTATGCCGGGTTTGGGTGATATACTCAAGCTGGGTTTGTAAGTAGGCGAATATCGTGATAATTTGTTGGGGATCCATAAGGATGCTTGACTCTCCTAAACAATTTGGGTCTACCATATGGGTTGGCATGTACTAGTCGAGTCCTAGTCGAAATAGGAAAACACAACTATCTAGATATTACACTATTTTTTTTTGTCTTTTGAGATTTTATAATTTTTATTTTGTTTTTAAATAAGATCTAAATTCTAGATGCAAGAAAGCAAATAAAAGTGCCTAAGAAGCAATTCCCACCTAACCGTGCTCTGATACCAAATTGATGTGGAACTTATAAGTGTGCAAAAATCAATAATACTAAAACTCAATTAAAGCTTCACCAACATGAAACGATCGTTGGTAGAAAAGATAGAAAACTAGCAATATTGATCTATAGATGATTAAACATACACACACATACACACACATATAAAGAGAGAAAGAGAGAGACTTGTGGCCTTCCAAAAGGATTTGAGGCCGAATCCTTTCCCCTCAAATACCAACATCTTATATTCGAATACAAGATCCACTCTGTTGTAGTTGATCTATATTATTTCAAGTATCTATAAATAAAAAATCAAGTGTTTTGAATACTTTTTACCCATGCATCAAGTGAGGAAAAACAGATGGCCTAAATAGTGAGTTAGTTTAATGGTGTAGAACATTTGAAATCTAACAAAAATTGGTTGTAGGGGTTTTTAAATATTTAGATCATAATCAAATGATCGGATCGAGAATTTGTCTAAAGACATAGATCTAATAAACTTACTACTTTTGGCTGTCCATTTTGCGCCTGTTGATGGATGGGCAAAAAGTATTCAAAACACTTGATTTTTAGTTTATAGATACTTGAAATAATATATATTATGACTTGACATGTACTAGTTAAGTCCTAGTCGAAATAGGAAAACGCAACTAGCTAGATATTGCACTAATTTTTTTTGTCTTTTGAGATTTTATAATTTTTATTTTGTTTTTAACTAATATCTAAATTCTAGATGCAATAAAGCAAATAAAAGTGCCTAAGAAGCAATTCCTACCTAACCGTGCTCTGATACCAAATTAGTGTGAAATGTGTATGTGTGCGAAAATCAATAATACTAAAACTAAATTAACGTTTCACTAACATGAAACGATCGTTGGTAGGAAAGATAGAAAACTAACAATATTGTTCTATAGATGATTAAACACACGCGCGCGCGCACAAACACATAAAGAGAGAGAGAGATAGAGAAACTTGTGGCCTTCTAAATAAATTTGAGGCCGAATCCTTCCCACTCAAATATCAACATCCGACATTCGAATATAAGTTCTACTCTATTGAAGTTGATCTATATTACTTCAAGTATATATAAACCAATAATTAAGTGTTTTGAATACTTTTTGCCCATGCATCGAGTGGGGAAAAAACAGACGGCCTATATAGTGAGTTGGTTAATTTAACGGTGTAGAACATATGAAACCTAACAAAAATTGGTTTGTAGGGGTTTTTAAATGTTTAGATCATAGTCAAATGGCCGGATCGAAAATTTGTATGTCTAAAGACATAACTCTAACCAACTCACTACTTTCGGCCGTCCATTTTGCGCCTCATGATGGATGAGCAAAAAGTATTCAAAACACTTGATTTTTGATTTGTAGATAATTGAAATAATATAGATCAACTTCAACGGAGTGGATCTTGTATTCGAATGTCGGAGGGTTATATTTGAGTTTGGAAGGATTCAGGCTCAAATCCTTTTGAAAGGACACAAGTCTATCTCTCTCTCTCTATATGTGTGTGTGTGTGTGTGTATGTATATGTATATATATGTGTATATATATATGGTCTATTGCAAATTAAAAGAACTAATTGATGCTACATTATTATGCTAGTAAAGTTCTACGTGCAATACAGAAACTATGGAGTAATCAGGCAATAGAATCACACAACTCACTTTTTAAAGCATAATAATCAATGTAAATGATATTTGAGATAATGTAATATTTGAAGGAACGTGGTTGAGATTATACCTATTGAGAATGACATTCGATCTTAATGTCTTGTTGCTGCATATGTATAATTTTAGTTGTCACAGTTCTAACACTTTGAGATTCGCACGAATCGAACTCCGAACGGTTGAGATATGGCTTGAAAAAGAAAACTCGAAGCTTAACGGGTAGCGGGTTATGTACACTGTAGCTGTAGCAGATCGAGTTGAATAGTTGGCAGTTGGGTTCATGTTTAAATTTGAATCCGAATTTGGATTTCAAATTTCAACAGAATTTTGCAGTTGATTTAAGCCACGTGTTCGGGCAGTTCGATGTTGTTGGCGATCGGCAAGGAGGAGGGCGGTGACAGTAGTGGTTGTGGCAACAGTTGTCAGCGTCAAGCGGTGGTGCTCGAGCGGAGCATGAGGATAACAACGCGTTTCAAATTGGTATTTACAATTGATCATACATACATTATATGATTGATTGTGCTTGTTTTACATTGACCATACATGTTTATAACACAATTGATTTCATGCTAAGTTTGATTCATGTTCTTAATGATAATTGGTATCTTTATAAGTTTATGCATTAATTTTATTAGTATTTCAAAAAACAAGAGAAAAATTCTTGATTTTTCTTTCAATTGTATTTATTTTCAATTTGTATTTTTACTTTCACACTCTTTATGAAGAAAAATATTTTATCTTAGAAAATGCTAACATTTTCAATATTGGTATCAAAAATCTTCAACTGATCTTATTCTCAAATTGATATCTATATTGCAAAATAATTTTAGTGTTTACCTAAAAATTTTGGTTTAAAATTTACCTTCAATTGGTATCATCTCTTTCTATTGGTATCAATTTGTAAAAAGATTGTTTCTTTTTCAATTGGTTTCTTTCAATTATATAAAAATATGTTTTTATTGGTATTGTTTATTTTTTCTTACTCCTTTGTTGATGAATCAACAAAAAGGGGAGAGAATTGAGAGTTTATATATGCATGTTGTTTTTAGTTATGTATATATGTTTATATTTGTTTATATATGCATGCTTTTATTATTGTTTATGCATATATACATGTGTTTTGTTTTTGAGCTTTATTGAATATCTTTGATATCTGAGCTATATTGAATATCTTCATGTTTAGGTTATGCATGAGATAAGAGGGAGCTTCTTTGAAACTTATCTTTAATCCATGCATATATAACCTCATAAGTTTGTCATCATCAAAAAGGGGGAGATTATTAGCCCAAAGACCCTTCGTCTTAGTTTTGATGATGCCTAACTTATGAAGTTAAGTTATTAATGATCTTGTGTTTATATAGTATTGGATACTAATCAAGGTCTTAATAGGTGTTTAACTTCAACAAAGGATTTAAAGTCAAGTTTTGAAGCTAACATGTGTTGATTCAAGAGCTCGTACTTTAAGATCGCATCTAGAACTCAAGAGGAGTCAAGCTCATTTAGATCAAGTTTGGATTGAGTCATCTTGGAAAGAAGATCTATAAGAAGACTTCGGTTTAGGTTTGTTTAGTTTAGATCTTGTGTAAGAATAGTTTAGTTTTAAGTTGCTTAAGTACACACACACAAGTTCAAAAATTTTCATTTCGGTTTAACCGGTTTTGAGTTTCAAATATTCATATTTCGGTTTCATGAATAGATAGAATCAAAACAAGTTTACATGGTTTATATGTATGTTGGATTTTATTCATATGCATTTATACTTCATATGTTTAGAAAACTTATTTTGATGTATCTAGTTCATGGTTTCAAATTTTATTTTTAACAAAACCTATTTTGGTATTTAATGTCAAAAAAACAAGTATATATCATTTACCATGTGCATTAGATTCTATCCATGCACATCATGTTTCAAAAGTGTTTCAATATCTTATTTTTATATTTACATAAGTTTGAGAAAATATTGGTTTTCATTTCAAAATTGGTTTTTAGAAAATACAGTTTTCGGTTTAAGCTTAACATTTTTATGCCTCAAAATTAGTTCAAATTGTTTTAATATGCCTTGATCTTTGATCAAACACATATTTGTATTTCAAGTGCTTACATGAACTTATTTTTGTGAATTTTATGAGATTTTATGAGAATTTATAGGTATTTAAAAGTCTAAATTTTCAACCCTATAATCTCTGTTCTGGGGCCGCTGGCGGCCTACCAATCGGTCGACCGACGTGCACAGAACGTGCACAATGCCCATGTCCTTGGGTCAGTCGACCGACTGGTCGACCATAGCAAGGGGGTGTTCGACCGTTTGGTCGACCGACTAGATCAAACCCAGTCTCGGGTTGGTCTCGGTCGATCTAGCGGTCGACCGATAGGATTTTTGCCTTCGGGGCGGTCGACCGCTAACCTCAACGGTCATTTGTCAGTCGACCGGCCGGTCGACCGACAGGTCAGTTTGTTCTGACCTGAATCCCAACGACTAGTTTTTGGATCCTATAAATTGGGGTCCTTGAGGCCAGTTTTAGACAAAAATTTCAAATGCCTTATTTCCCATCTTCTTAAGTATTTTTAGCACGTTTTTAAAAGAAGTTTTTGTGCCAAAAACTCTTCATCTTTATTTGTTTCAAAGTTTTGAAAAATCAAAAGAAAACAAGTCTTTGAGAATTCTATTTTGTTCTTCAGTTTTTCATATCTATTAAGAAGTTTTTTTCCAAGTGTTTTCTTATTATTTCTTTTTCAAACACTTTATTTTTTCACATACTTGAGCTATTCTTTGCAAATTTATCCTTTAGGATATTGTATTATGAGAAAATTTATTTGTGATCTTTTTAGATCACCAAGTGTTTATGATCACTGGATCACCAAGTTGTAATCTTTTTCTCTTTGCTTTGTACCTACCCTCTTGTGTAGAAGTGATTGAGAGTCGGAGTTGTGTACTCCTTATTTGTAATTCTCGGTGGAGGTCCCTTTGTGGAAGGTCCTGTGTGGACATAGTGATAATCCTTCTGTGTGAAGGCGAGTGCATAAAGCAGTAGCTCGAACCTGAAAACATATTCTTGTATTTGCGTTTGATCTTCTATCTCTCAATTCTCATCTCTTTATATCTTGCATTGTTATTCTTGCTCATACTTATATGCTTGATATAGTTTGTGTGCTCACACTTGTATTGAATCAAGAGAGTTATTAAAGCACTTCAACTCATAATTCAGAGGAATCGTGAGGAGTAGTTCCATAGCCGTTCACGGGGAATTCAGAGTCACTCTTGGTTATACATAGTGCTTGTTTAGTATTTAGTTTTTATTCTGCATTATTTATTCTAAATTAGCGGTACACCTATTCACCCTCCTCTAGGTGTACTTTCACACTATGCACCAAATAGGAAAAAAAAAAATGAAAAACAGCCTGCTAGACCCGCAACCCGCCAGACCCGTAACCTATAGAAAAACAATTAAAATAATTAGATAAAAATTCCAAGAAAATGAGAAAAAATGCAAAACATTTTATATGGCAGGTATACACTTTTGTAAAAATTTGTGTGTCAATATTTACAGAAATTAACCCAAATCACTCAACTCAAAGTCTATTCCATTAATGTAAAATTCAGACCCATTAAGAGACTTTCATGTTTTTTGCCTATTTTAATCCAATTAAACCAGAAATTTAGCCTAATAATTCCTAATGAAATTTAACAGAATATCAGGGAACTTTATTCCAAGCTCTGGACAATTTAAATTGGATTAAAACACTAGATAACTTCAAATTATAATATCTTTTGTAAATCCTAATAATCTCTAATTGGGATTTAATTAATATAGATTTATCGAGATACCGAAAATCAGTACCTGGACTCATGGCAAGCCCAGTTGAGTGTTTTAAAATCACTTTATACATATTATGTTTCTTTTTATCGTAGAGTATTTATTTATTTTCACTATTTATTGTTTTTTTATTAAATGATTGTCAAATTTCTAGAGTCTAGCAAATTATGAGTTTGCAAATTTATATGATTATGATGCTGTGCAAAAGAATTATATATTTTCTGGGATTAACATTTCCTTTTCCAGCTTATAATCAATTTAAATATATGCCAAGCAAATAATTATTAATTTCTAGAAATAGAATTATTAGAATTGTAAATTATTGTCCTTTGGAAAATGCTTAAAAAAATAATTAAAATGGTGGAAAAAAGAGAAAAAAATAAATACTAGATCTTGAGTTATAAATTGACTTTTTCTGTATGATTTGACATATCATATTGGAGCATAATGATACTGAATATAAATCATGTTACCACTATCATTGAGATAGATGCTGTCTTGCTGTCACACTACCATCATTAATGTTGTTATTCATGCCCAGTAACTTAGGAAACATGGAGATTAGACAACTTACATCGAGATAGGAAAGTTAAAAGTTGAGACAACATCTATATTTTGAGTGGACTTAAAAAAATATTGAGCAACCAATAGAGCGTTTCACTGCAAGGTTCCCGTGGGATGACTAGCGCCCCGTTCTGATTATCCTGTTTTACATATTACATATCCTGTTATACATATTACATGACTACCTAGCGGTAGGGCCTGGTTCAGCGCCAGGAGTCTGGGCCATGGTTCTGGGTATGTATGGGACCCGCCTAAAATATAGACAATGTCTCGAACCGTTAACTTCAAATAACAAGTCTTAGGTTTAAAATAGACATGTTTAAAATATATTAGACAAATGAGATACCTATGACTTATTGTTACAATTATACTATACTTAACAGTGCATGTTGTTACTATTTTTACATGTTTCTTTTATATTCCTTCATTTTATCACTCACCAGGTCGCTTATTAATGACCCTGAGTTTGTTTGCTCAGATTTAAATTCAGGGATTCCACAATATCAGGAGTATTTTAAGGACGTTACCGAGCTCCAGTAGATGACTCATCATTCCTTCCTTTCAGTTCGTGAGAATTAGTTGTTTTTTTCCTGTCATTGTAAGAAAACACAATATTTGTGATATTTCATATCTGTTTTAATAAAGCTGGATAATTATGAACTTTTCAATTAATGGAACGTATTGAGTCTTAGCATATTTAGTTTGAATACATCGCCGACTCTTATCTCGCCTCGCTCCAATGTATTTTGAGAAGCGGGGCGTGACACCTCTGAAGGGGTATGATCATTTCACAACACCAATCAGGCAAAATCTAAACAACTCACACCAATTAGGTAAGATCTAAACAACTCAATCTTTTCCATTGCAAAATACACGTAATTACATTTCATAATTTCATTGTGCCGTTATATCTGACAAGTAGAATATATGAAAATCTTGTGCTTCTCTGCGTTTACGTTCTGAAAGGAAATATAGGAGACTCAAAAACCTGTCCTGCCACCAATTGCAGGCCTCGACACAGGAATAACTGAGACTTGTTCATCGAAAAAGATCTTTTGAGGGTAGCCTTCATCCTTGCGGTGGTTCCTCCGCTACGATTCCCGAGGAGTCCTGCAGGAGCGAGGCAACGGCTCCGGCAGAACACACCAGAAGGAGAAAATGACCTTCTCCTCCCTAATGTTCTGAGGGAGAAGATCAAGCTCAGGAGCGAGAGGTATCTGCTGTCGCGCCTGATAAGAGCTTCCATTCTCCATCCTCATACGCCCTATATAGAGGAAGGGTTGCCTATATAGAGGGAGCGTCAGATTTTTTAGAACAACCTTCACCCCTTAAAAAATCGGCAACAAGGAACCAGATCATCAGCTCCAATCGAAGCGTGCCAACAAGCAATCACCCTCAATGGTTGGTGGAGCCTCGTCATGATGGTTGACAAATCATAACGGGCTCATCACGATGATTGGCATATCACGCCAAACAGACTCCCAAGCAGCAGGAGCCCCGCTTTCTCCACCTCTCCTTCCTCCACCGGATGGAGAAGAAGACATCATCGCCCACCAAGAATGTGGTTTTGAAAGCAAAGAGTTTTCAAGAAGAAGCACAAATTTTCCCTCAAGGTTCTGCCGTATTTATAAGTAGGAAGGAAGCCCAAGCATCTACCATTCAACATTTTATCCTCAAGAATCGATCCTAGTCCTGAGATTTGCCGTACGACAGGATCCTCGAAAATTCAAATGCCTCTGCCACGATCTCACCCATTAATAACTAGGAGATTTGAAAAGACCCTGCCAGAGGGCCAACTTAGACACGTAGTAATGAGCCTGAAGCTTCCAGAAGAGTTCAAAGCAACCTACACCGACTTCACCTTCTGGTTCCCCTCCTACAACTTTGGCAACCACAAGAGCGAGGGGGTATCTGTAATGGTCATGATCTGGTCACCCCCATATATCGTGACATGTGGTACCACAAGCAGACAACATACCCAACACTCTAGTCGACCGATATGCAACCCCCGAGGAGAGAGTCTCGAGCCTAATCCCAAGACATCTTGCGACTCCCAGGAGAGGACCACGAGTTTCTGCTAATTCCCGACATCCTCGACTACCTGATATCTCCCAGACTTTCGTTGGACACGGCTCAACAACAAGAGATCCAGATTCCCACGCAGCTGCACTGCCATGATATCTCCACGTTCTAAACACCTTCCCTATTCTAGCGGGGATGGTACAGATGGTGGAGGATTTCCCTGCATGCTAATCCCAACAAAGAAGCGCAACAATCCTAACAGATATGGAAGGATCTTAACAGCAGATCATGAATCATGGAGAAGGATTCACTCCATCTCCATTACAGCACAAATCAGCTACATATAGACAAAAGAAAGAAGAAAGACAGAGGGCCAAGAAAATGACTGAAGAGAGAGAAAAAGAAAGATGTACTGAAAATCCCACTGTAACACAAAGTGACATAGTGAATTACTCTCTCTCCTCCCGCTATTTTTCCCATTCTGGGTTTCCATGTAAAAATCCTAGTCTCGTCTGCTGCTGTTGCTTGAATTCATTGCATTCTGCATTATTCTAGACAGCCCCCCCTTTTGCTTATGGTGAGAGATTGATTGTTTGATCAATCACATAGGAAAATCTCCACCACACATCTGTGGGAAAGAACTTCAAATGAAGGTCTAGTGGAGTATTTGTTGTCTTTGTATCTGTAAGTGAAACAACGTCAATAATATCGGAGGTATATTTCTGCTGTGAATACCCTCCAGCCTGAGCTATCTCTAATCCTAGAAAGTGCTATAGATGACCAAGGTCCTTTATCAGAAACTGACAGTGAAGATATCTCTGAGTATCAGCAATACCAACACTCTCATCACCTCAACTATCATATCATCAATGTACAACAATAGAAGAACACACCCTGTGACGAGGACCGTACAAACAGAGAGTGATCCTGAAAAGTCTTCTGAAAATCATCCTGTGGGTGATCATAAACTCTGTCCAGAAAGCCAATCATTGTGCTTTGCTAAAAACCAAATGATATAATGGCCTACTGAAAACACCCAAATCAAGCTCGTGGAGCCTATTTAAGACCATATATAGCACGAAGAAGGTAACAAACATGTCGCAGAGGTGTAGTAGGATCTGGGGGTGGCTGCATATATACATCCTCAGTCAATGAGCCATGAAGAAAGACATTATTCACATTCATCTGATTATAAGGGCTAATGTCAAACTACAATTACTGCTAGTAAAGTACGAATTGTAGTCATCTGAGCAACAGGTGTAAAAGTCTCATCGTAGTCAATCCCATACTCCTGAGTAAATTCTCTGGCAACAAGGCGAGCCTTGTGTCGCTCAATGGAACCATCAAGTCGATGTTTGACCTTGAAGATTCATTTGGAACTCACAAGTTGAACACTCGTCGAACGAGGAACAATATCTCAAGTACCAGTCTGCTTAAAACACCCGAAATTCCTCTGTCATGGCCTCTCTCCACTCCGAGTATTGAACCGCCTCCCAGTAAGATTTAGGCTCATGAGTAGTATGTATGGTGGCAAGAAAAGGCTAAAATTGTGGTGAATAGGATATGGTGCTAGAAAAATCAAACAGTCAAGAGGACCAGTACAGCCAGGAGTAAGACGAGTAGGTGGCTTGTGGGGGCGCTCTGAGCGACAGAGAAGTGGTGGTGGGCGCAGCAGCGGCGGCGCGGTGCGGGGGGTGTCGTGGTGGCATAGTAACTAGTGGATCCTCGTGATTTAGAGTCTGGGTCGATATAGTAGCAGCGGAGACTTTTCAGAATGATCAGCTGAAGGAATAGACATAGTATGAGCTAAAAGAATCAGATCAATAGAACTCTAAAAGACTTAATAAATAGTATATCAGGTGGCGACAGAAAGTGAACATCCTGGTATGAAGGAGAAAAATAAGAGGGTCCTATACGAAGGAGACATGACCAAGGGTCATACAATGATAACCCTTACGCTCAAACTAATGCCGAGTAAGACGTACTTAGCTCGGGTAGGTAGCTTGGTGCGCTCGATCGGAGGATGAAGAATATAGCAGGTACACCCAAATGTGCGGAGCATGCTATATTCGGGAGAAGAGGAGTAGAGATGCTCATGCGGTGTCTTGCCAGCTAAGACAGACGATGGGGTGATGTTAATAAGATTGACAGAGATGAGAACAACACTTCTGCCCAAACACTGCGAGGAACAAAAGAGGAGACCAGCAGAGCGCAACCAATCTCAAGTATGTGACGATGCTTTCGCTCGTCTATCGCATTTTGTTTATGAGTGTATGGGCATGATCGTTGAAAGAGAGTACCAGGAGACTATAAGACAGATATATTCACGAGCACAATCAACATGAAATGTCTTAATTTTCGCATTGAACTGAGTATGAATCATAGCAGTGAAATTTTAACATATAGTAGAAAGCTCAGGTCGCTGATGCATAAGATACACCCCAGTAAACCTAGTGAAATCATCAACAATGCTAACATAATATAAATATCCATATCTAGATGAAATTGAAGTTGGGCCCCAGATGTCAGAATGAACTAATTGAAAAGCACTAGTGATCTGAGATAAACTGTTATTAAAAAGTAGAGTTAAGTGTTTTGCCATCTTACAACCCGTATATAAAGATAAAAGGGAAAAAGAAATTTGTACAAAAGCTCCACTATAAAATAAGCTTTTTAGGCGTGACTCTGAGATATGACTTAGGTGTCTATGCCATAGATGGGCACAAACGAAACTACACCATCAAAATTACTTACTCGAACTACTACTGATAGGGACATGAAGAAAATCAAGATGGTACAGTCTCCTCTCCTATGAGCACAACCAATCTTTGACCAGATTGAGGATCCGTCACAGATAAGTGAAGGAATCAAAAGTAACAATTAGACCAGTTTCACAATAAATATGGAACATGTAAAAGTAAGGGCAAGGTGAGTAAGAGAGTGAAAATAGATCATGTTTGTGTTATGGCTAGATGTGAGCCATCGGTTGTATGCAGTCGCAGAAAGTGTGGTAGGAGAGGTGTGATAGCAGATAATATGGCAGAATCAAAAGTCATGTGATATAAGGTACCAGAATCTAAATCCAAGGAGAAGACATACCCGAGGTAGCAGAGAAAGCTGAGCCAGAGGATCCAATGATTGCTGACTGGCACTAGAGCTGTAACTCAATTTGAGCAAGTCTATGTTGAATATCTGTAGTATCAGAAGGTGAGGGTTGAACTGTATCAACTGCCACTACATGAGTTCTCGCTGAAAAAATGAAGGGGTGGAAGTCCGCGCCTTTTCCTCTGTTGTACCTGAGATAATAACTCTATATGAATGATGAAATAATCACGCTCAGGGTGACCTGTTTTCTTGCAGTGAGTGCAAAATCTAGAGCGACATGAGTGCTTAGTATGGTCAGATCTCTTGCAAATGGTACAACAAAGTTTGGTGTGATTAGTGGTGTAAGTTTCGATGAGGATAAAATTTGGGGAAGCTGGGAGGTACTGTCGAAATTGTGACTCCATATAGAAGAGATCTGCTGAGGATCACGTCTACCTTAGTGTCCTGTGATGACTGTAGACATGTAGATCATGTCTTCGTGAATACAATGCTTCGAACCATGTATGATTTGGACTTCTTATCGTCAAGATATGGTCTAAAAATGACAATATTGTGATAATGGGTCTATTTTGAATCCTGTACGTGTTAGTTTAGCACGCGGTCGGGTTGATCTGTTGCGGGTTGAACCCGATTGACTTAAACATGAAGTGGATTGCGGGTTGTTGGTCGGGGTGAAGTATGAACCCGATTGCAAACCCCCTTTCTTTTCCTTTGCGAGTTTGGGTATGAAATCGAATCCAAACCCGAATCGAATTCTTTCGTTCTTCTCTTGCAGGCTGCGGATCTGGCTTGTGATGATGACGGCAACGGGGAGCCGGGGTCAGTGAAGAGGCGTTCTATCGGCAAC